>RJWJ010020098.1:0-29481 GCA_004363605.1 Indri indri | reverse complement strand
CTTCCACAGGGCAGTGAAGGCCCAAGGAAAGCAAAGGAAAAGCAAAGCATATCTGGACCACATAGGCTCTCTGCTGGAGTCCTTGGCAAGTTCAGGGAATCTTGCCAGAAGGCAAAAGAGCTAAGTACTACAAACATCCCCACCTTCAACAATTTGGAACACTACAACCCCCCTACTGCACCCACCCGATCCCTTATCCCTTTGTTAGGTAGAGAAGAGGAGGGAGAGGACCAGATGGCAATAGGAGATACTTTGTCTACAGTAAGAAGAACAAATTGACCAGAAAGGGCTCCCAAAAAGGAACAGATGACAAATCCAGGCTTCTCCAGACTGAACAAATGTTTGGTTCACTATAGGGGCTCTCCAAGGACTGACCAACCAGAAAAAGGTAGAGAAACCACAAAGTGGAGATATGATAAAGGCTGCAAAAAAGGGTCTTTGGAACATGTGTACAAGCAAGATGACAGCGACCCTAAATGAACTACCCTAATTAATATAGTAAAAATCACATCCACCAGCACCATGACAGTTTACAAATGCCAGGGCAACCCCTGGAAATTGCCTTACAAGGTTAAAAAAGTGGAGGATTCCCTATCCTGGGAATTCTCCACCTCTTTTCCAAGAAAAACCATGAACATTCCTCTCCCCACTTAACATAGAATTAGGGAATCAGCATAAAGGGGAGAAATCTTGTTAAACTCAGGGTCTCCTCCAATTACAGGGGTTGACCCATTCTTTCTTCAGAAAGTACTCTGCTCTAATAAACTTTGGCACTTTGCCTGCTTGCATCTGCTTGGTCTGCTCATTTGCTCTGCTGGATACCCATAACCATTCTTCAGTACTGGGAACCCAGAACTGGGAAACACGGACCTGACATCTGGTCCCTGCACTTGACACCTTCTTCTCAGTGAAAACAGAAGGAGCCAAAGATTCTGTGCTGGGACCGGGGCCCCATACCCTTGCCCCCAGGAACATAAGAAGGGCATATCCCTGTCAATTAAAAGGAAAGTGTAGATGAAAGAAAACACTGCATTTATTAGAAGGCAAAGGCCAGACACTTTGGGCCACATCTCATCCGATGGTAATCATGTAGCCATCTGATTGGGCATTGAGAGGAGTGTTCCCCTGTTGGCACAAGGCATGGAAAACCAGATCTGCATGATAATCATGCATGCCCTATCAGTTAGAAAGAAGTATAGAGAATGAAACCCTCATGAAAGGGATCCCCATGAATGTTGTCCTGGATAAACCAGGAGATGTATCCTGTTGATAAGATTGACGCAGAAGGAGAAAAGTCTAGGCCCATGAAAAAGATTCAAGACAACAAAAGATGAAGGACATAGTATATGTTGGAGCCCATGCTCGAAAAATCACTGCCCACTTACCCACGTGAATGTGGGTAAGGGAAGGGGAGCAAAATTGGGTGACATAACAAGAAAGGCTGCAGGTTTTTTTCTCCATTATTTTTTATTTCAGCATATTATGGGGATACTAATGTTTAGGCTACATACATTGCCCTTCCACCCCCCTTGAGTCAGAGCTTCAAGCGTGTCCATCCCCCAGATGATGCACATCACACTCATTATGTATGTATATACCCATACCCTCCTCCCCTCTCCCATCTGCCTGATGCCCGATAAATGTCATTCCTATATGTGCACTTAGGTGTTGGTCAGTGAAACCAGTTTGCTGGTGAGTACATGTGGTGCTTATTTTTCCATCCTTTGGATATTTCACTTAGTAGAATGCATTCCAGCTCTATCCAGGAAAATACAAGAGGTGTTATGTCACCGTTGTTTCTTACAGCTGAATAGTACTCCATGGTATGCATATACCACATTTTATTAATCCACTCATGTATTGATGGGCACTTGGGTTGTCTCCACATCTTTGCAATTGTGAATGGTCCTGCTATAAACATTCAAGTGCAGATGTATTTTTTATAGAATGTCTTTTGTTCTTTGGGGTAGATGCCCAGTAATGGGACTGCTGGATCAAATGGTAGATCTACTTGTATGTATCTCTTTAAGGTATGTCCATATTGCTTTACACAGAGGTTGCACTAGTTTGCAGTCCTCACCAGCAGTGTGTGAGTGTTCCTATCTCTCCGCATCCACGCCAATATTTATTGTTTTGGGACTTTTTGATAAAGGCCAGTCTCACTGGAGATAAGTGATACCTCATTGTGGTTTTGATTTGCATTTCCCTGATGATTAGAGATATTGAGCATTTTTTCATATGTTTTTTGGCCATTATTCTGTCATCTTTTGAAAAGTTTCTGTTCATGTCCTTAGCCCACTTTTTGATAGGGTTGTTTGATTTTTTTTCTTGCTGATTTTCCTAAGTTCTAAATAGATTCTAGTTATCAGCCCTTTATCGGATGTGTACCATGTGAAAATTTTCTCCCATTCTGCAGGTTGTCTGTTTGCTCTCCTGACAGTTTCTTTGGCTGTGCAGAAGCTTTTTAATTTGATCAGGTCCCATTTATATATTTTGTTGTTGCTATGATTGCCTTTCGGGTCTTCTTCATAAATTCTTTGCCTAGGCCAATGTCTAGAAGAGTATTTCCAACGTTTTCCTCCAGGAATCTAATAGTTTCACACCTTAGGTTTAAGTCTGTTACCCAGCATCAGCTGATTTTTGTGAGTGGTGAAAGGTGTGAGTCCTGATTCAGTCTTCTACATGTGGCTATCCAGTTTTTTCAGAACCATTCATTGAATAAGGATTCTCTTCCCCAGTATATGCTTTTGTCTGCTTTGTCAAAGGTTAGATGGCTATGTGAGGATGGTTTTATATCTGGGTTCTCAGTTCTGTTCCAGTGGTCAATGTCCCTGTTCTTGTGCCAGTACCAAGCTGATTTAATTACTATAGCCTTGCAGTATAGCTTTAAGTCTGGTAAATTGATGCCTCCCATTGTGTTTTTATTGCCTAGGATTGTTTTTGCTGTACTGGGTCTCTCTAGTTCCATATGAAGCATAAAATTATTTTTCCTATATCTGTGAAAAATGACGTTAGTATTTTAATAGGGATTGCATTGAATTTGTAAATCATTTTGGGTAGTATAGACATTTTAACAATGTTGATTCTGCCAACCCACGAGCATGGTATGGTTTTCCACCTGTTTATGTCCTCTGCTATTTCCTTCCTCAGTGTTTCTTAGTTCTCCCTGTAGAGGTCTTTTACCCCCTTAGTTAAATATATTCCTAGGTACTTTATTTTCTTTGTTGCTGTTGTGAAGGGTATTGAGTCTTTGATTTGGTTCTCAGTTTGACTGTTATTGGCATTTATGAATGCCTCTGCTTTGTGTGTATTGATGTTCTATCCTGAGACTTTACTGAATTCATTTATCAATTCCAGTAGTCTCTTGGTTGAATCCCTGGGGTTTTCTAGATATAATGTCACATCATCAGCAAAGAATGATAATTTGATCTCTTCTGCTCCCATTTGGACCCCCTTAATTCTGCTCTTGTGTCTAATTGCTGTAGCAAGGACTTCCAGAACTATTGCGAATAGAAGTGGAGATAGTGGGCAACCTTGTCTGGTTCCAGTTATAAGTGGGAATGCTTTCAATTTTTCCCCATTCAGTATGATGTTGGCTGTGGGTTTGTCACATATGGCTTGTATCCTTTTTAGGTAAGTCCTGGCTATGCCTATTTTGTTAAGTGTTCTTATCATAAAAGGGTGTTGAATTTTGTCAAATGCTTTTTCTGCATCTATTGAGAGGATCATATGGTTTTTGTGTTTGCTTCTGTTTATGTGGTGAATTACATTTATAGATTTGCATATGTTGAACCATCCCTGCATCTCTGGGATGAAGCCCACTTGGTCGTGATGTATTATCTTCTTGATAAGCACCTGGATTCAGTTAGCTAGGAGTTTGTTGAGAATTTTTGCATCTATATTCATAAGGGATATTTGTCTGTAGTTTTCTTTTTTGTTGCGTCCTTTCCTGGTTTTGGTATCAGGGTTATGTTGGCTTCATAAAATGTGTTGGGGAGGATTCCATCCTGTTCGATGTTGTGGAATAGTTTCTGCAGGATAGGCAACAGTTCTTTGTAAGTGTGGTAAAATTCTGGTGTGAAACCATCTGGTCTGGGATTTTTTTTTTTTTAGGAAGGTTTTTTATTGCTGTTTTAATTTCAGTCCTTGATATTGGTCTGTTCAGGAATTCTATTTCTTCCTGGTTCAGCCTAAGGAGGCTGTGTGTTTCTAAAAATTTGTCCATTTCCTCCACATTTTCCAGTTTGTGTCTATAAAGGTTTTCGTGGTATTCATAAATTATATCTTGTATCTCTGTGGCATCAGTTGTAATATCTTCTTTTTTGTGCCCAAGGGAGCTTATTAGAGATTTTTCTTTTCTGCTTTTCATTAGTCTATACAAAGGCATGTCAATTTTATTTTTTCAAAGAACAAACTTTTTATTAATCTTCCATATAGTTTTCCTGTTGTCAATTTCATTTAGTTCTGATTTGATCTTATTAATTTCACCACTTCTGCTGGGATTGGGGTTGGTCTGTTCTTTTTCCAACTCTTTGAGTTGATTCATTAGGTTGTCTATGTGTGATCTTTCTGTCTTTTGGATGTGGGCATTTACGGAAATAAACTTTCCTCTCAGGACTGCTTTAGCTATGTCCCACAGATTGTGATAACTTGTGTCTCTTTTGTCATTTAGTTGAAAGAATCTTTTGATTTCCATCTTGATTTCCTCATTTATGAAATAATCATCAAGCAGAACATTGTTTAATTTCCATGACTTTGTGTAGAAATGAGAGTTTCTGTTAGGGTTGATTTCTACTTTTATTCCACTGTGATCCGAGAAGATACATGGTATAATTTTTATTTTTTTAAATTTCTTGAGACATGCTTTGTGTCCTAGGATATGGTCAATCTTAGAATGTCCCATGTGCTGATGAGAAGAACATACATTCAGTGGTTTGGGGGTAGAATGTCCTGTAAATGTCAGTCAGGCCCATTTCTTCCAGAGTTCTGTTTAAGTCCATTATTTCTTTGTTAATTTTCTGTTTGGAGGATCTGTCCTGTGTTGTCAGCAGGGTTTTGAAGTCTCCAGCTATTACAGTATTGCTGTTTATCAATTTGTTTAGATCAAGCAGAGTCTGTTTTATGAATCTGGGTGCATCTAACTTGAGCGCATACATATTTAGAATTGCTATGTCGTCTTGTTGAACTGTACCCTTCACAATTATACAGTGACCCTCTTTGTCATTACTTTTGTTGATTTAAAAACTAAGTTATCTGAAGTCAAAACTGCCACGCCAGCCTTCTTTTGGCTTCCATTTGCTTGAAATATTGATTTCCACCCCTTCACCTTTAGTCTGAATGCATCCTTGCAGGTTAGATGTGTTTCCTGAAGACAGAAGATACTTGGCTTGTATTTTTTTTATCCATTCGGCCAGTCTATGTTTCTTGAGTGAGGAGTTCAAGCCATTCACGTTTATTGAGAGAACTGATAGGTGGGGAAAATTTCTGTTCATCCCATTGGGTTGAACTTTGTTGCTTTGTTTTCTCTCTTGAGCCATTGTGGTATCTGGTCTTTGATCTTTAGCTTTTGAGTGGTTTTACATTCGTAAGTGTTTATTGTGCTGATCCGTGTGTAACTCTGTTTTGAGTACTTCTTGGAGGGCTGGGCTTATCTTGGTGAATTCCCTCAGTCTTTGCTTATCTGAGAATGTCTTTATTTCTCCTTCATATACAAAACTTAGTTTTGTAGGGTACAAGATTCTGGGCTGGGCATTATTCTGTTTCAGAAGAGTGAGAATGGGGCCCCAATCTCTTCTTGCTTGTAAGGTTTCAGTTGAGAAGTTCGGCACTATTCAGATGGGCTTTCCTTTGTATGTTATTTGTTTCTTTCAACTTACAGCTCGTAGAAGGTCCTGTTTAGTGGATATTTTGGTCAGTCTAATGACTGCATGTTGTGGTGTCTTTCTGTTTGCATTGAATCTCCCAGGGGTCCTTTGAGCTTCTTGTATGTGGATATCTAGATTTTTAGCAAGGCTTGGGAAATTATCCTCTGTTATATCTTCAAATAGCTTATCCAACCCTTGCATGTTTTCTTCTTCACCTTCAGGAATGCTCATAAGTCTCAAGTTAGGTTTCTTATTTCACATAATCCCACATTTCTTGTAGGCTTTGATCTTTTCTCTTATTTCTCTGCTCTATCTCTGTGACTGACTTATTTAATTATCTTCAATCTCTGAGATTCTTTCTTCTGTTTTATCTACCCTGTTCTTGAGGCTTCCCATTGTGTTTTGTAGCTCCCTGAATAAATTATTCACTTCCATGAGTTCGGTTTGATGTTTCTTTAATATTTCAATTTCTTTAGTGAATTTTTCTTCCAAGTCCTGGATATTTTTTGTGATTTGTGTTGGTTATCCATTTTTTCTTGCATATCATTGAATTTTTTTATAATCCATGTTTGAAATTCTTCTGTCATTTTGGAGTTTGAATTTGGTTATTGTCCATTGCTAGAGAGCTGGTGTTCCTCTTTGGGGGTGTGCTTTCCATTTGATTCTTCATACTTCCAGAGTTCTTTCACTGAGACCTTCCCATCTGGATCAGCCATTGCTTCCCACCTTTCAGTTTTCACTTGGAAAGTAACATGCCCTGTATGGGCTCTGTTTCTATAGATTCTGTAGGAGCAAGGCAGATTGCAGCTGCTGCCTACCAGCCTGGATCTGTGCACTTCTATGGTTGCTTGATCTGCCACTAGGGGGAGCTGCTAGTATGTTGTTCAGGGTTTTTCTACCACAGTTGGGAAGCTGCTCCTGATGGGAGGGGTTACTTGGGGAGCCTATTTTGTCCTCTTGCCAGGATTTTTGTTCCCTGACCATGGACCTCACTGTTGGCAGCTGACTGGAGGCAGAAATCTAGCCCCAGAGTTATGATCCTACTGGGTGACCCAAACCAGTCTGACATGCAAAGTCACTGGGCTGTCAACTATTGATCTATGCCAATCTGCAGATTCACGCTAGTCACAAAGGGAAAGTGGCTTTTCTTGTCTCACCCTACCTCCAGGGTTGGAGCCTACCACTTTCAGCGTGAAAAGTGCTGGCTAAGGGGAGAGGGTGGTGCCTCCATAGGCCCAGTGCCCCAGCACCTGTAAGTCCTGCAGGCCTTAGCCTCCCATGACTAGGGAAGTATTCAGAATTCACCCATCCAGATGGATCTGACTAGTTGAGGATAGGTCGTGTGAGAGCCAAGCTTGTTGCGAGAGACCCTGGGCTGGGGGAAGGGAGCTGCCCAACACCATATCACACTGCAGCGACTGGGTTGTGGACCTCGAAAATGGTGACCGCCTGCCCCCAGAGTGCTAGCACTGGGGGGTGACTGTTCAGGAGTTGGCAGGTGCCATGTAAGGGAGCTGAGTCATCAGGATGCCCTGTTGTCTGTTTTATGTCACCCTCCCACAATCCCACACCTGTCCAGCAGGAGCTCTCGCTCTTATTGACCCATCCTGAGCAGGCCTATTCGCATGCAATGGCTTCCAGGTTAGAATCCCCTACTTAGTGATCGTGTCTGTTGATCTGGATCCGCTGGGTGCCAGAGGCAAGTTTCCTGTCTCCTAACTACCTCCAGTGGTAGCTCAGACCAGTCCCTCCCCCACCTAGTGCAGCCCTAGCACAGAGCTCATGGAGTTCAAGGTGCTTCCCATTACTGTACCCTTGCCACAGAGAACCACATCTCCTGCTGCGATTTTGCACCAACTTCAGGCAGATCCCTGTCTGAGTGGGTGTGGAGGTTGTGGGGAAGCAGGACGTTCTCCTGTGGGTTCGATCTCACTTCAACCACTGGCCAGGTGGGCACAGCTGTCCCATGCCCTATTCTCTATTGTTTGTCTCACACTCTCCAGATTTCCTGATCCTATCTCCCAGTTCACCTTTTTTTTTTTTTTCTGGTTTGTGTGTCCCATGGTGATTCTCTGTCAATTCACAATGCTGTTCTTGCGGGAGAGTGATCCACTTGTGTAGCGGACCAAGATCTATGCCTCTTTCTCTGGGAGCAGGAATCCAGGAGGTTACCTTTACTCTGCCATTTTTCCCCCAAAGGCTGCAGTTTGATTGAAACTCTGTTCCTAAGACGTGCTCCGCTTCTCAATCAGTAGGCCATGGGGAGAGTAGATGTGACCACCGGAGGAAAAGGGGAATGGAGATAGCATCACCTTCCTTGATGTCTGTCTGCACCTCTCCTACATGTGCAGCATGATTCCTCCTAAGGTTTCTGTCATCAACTGTGACATGGTCCTGTTAAGTCAGGAAAAGGGGCCCCTCCTCATGGGGAGGTTATTCCTACCCCCGCTGGCCCATGACTGTCCGTCAACTCATCCAGGCCTTCAAAAACCCCAACAGGAGCCTCAAGGAAAACAGATTTCACCCAGCCACACAGCTCAGGCAGAAACA
This sequence comes from Indri indri, assembly GCA_004363605.1. Lineage (NCBI taxonomy): Eukaryota > Metazoa > Chordata > Mammalia > Primates > Indriidae > Indri > Indri indri. Next base: position 21,067 of record RJWJ010020098.1, on the reverse strand, counting down.
CAGGGAGGGGATCACCAGAGGGAAAGCTAACTTGACAGAAGCCCCCTGTGGTACAGGAGACACATTATTCCAACGGGACACCAAACAGAAACACCAAACGAACACACACACACACACACACCTGCACACAGGCAGCTCCTGAGGCTGTGGTGTTCTGCCCACTGCGAGGAAGCCCCGTCGGGAACAGAGCAGCTCACAGGCACACGGATAGTCCAGGCCTCCAGGTCCAGGACACACAATATTTGGAGAGACTCACATGCCCACCTGCCAGGTAGGCGCCAGGCAGCGATGGATTCCGCCACGCGGCTTGGCGGCTCCCGCTCAGGTCTCTTCAGCCCGGACAGCCCTCCACCTCTCCTGGGATCCAGGGATCCTACCTCTGACGGCTTGAAAGGCCGGGACAGAGTCCAACACCAACCCTTGGCCACAGAGGGCTCCACTCCCCAACGCCTCTTCTCCGGGACAGGATCCCTGGGCAACAGTCATTGTGACGGCAGGGGCCAGACCCGTGACAGGCGCATGCGCAGTTGTAACGTCGGCTGGGGCTCCTGGAAGCATTATGTGAGTGAACTGAAGACCATACTGGAGCACAGTTTGATTGAAACTCTGTTCCTAAGACATGCTCCGCTTCTCAATCAGTAGGCCATGGGGAGAGTAGATGTGACCACCGGAGGAAAAGGGGAATGGAGATAGCATCACCTTCCTTGATGGTCAAACTGGTCAAAAAATAAACACCAACACTTTCACAGTAGATGAGTGAGATATGGTGAAGGTAGTTTAAAAAAAATCTTTGTACTATTTCTTTGATATGGAATAAACTTTATTATGTAACTTTGTAAGAGAAATGTAATGTTTTAAACAGAAAAAAATGCATGCAAAGAAAATAAAGGTTAATTTTGTACAGTTATGACGGTAACAAAACTCTTAAAGGAACAAATAAAGCAATATTGCAACTATAACTTCTTTTACCCATCTTAGTAAGTCTCTAATTAGTATATATTCCTACTCCCCCACCATCTCAAGAGGGAAACTTTGAGTGTGAAAATGTGATTTATGTAATTCACTTAAGAGAACTGAAATAATTTTTAGGTTTCTTCTTGTAACCACAGCAACAAGAAAAAAAAAACCTTACTAAATGAATCTAGATGATGATGATCGAGTGGGAAAAGGAGAATTGGAAAAAAATCGAGCCATAGGGATTGTTTCTGTATATTGTTGGGAGTGACTAAATAACAAAAAAACACCGCATCACCCACCAAATTTAAATAACACAATGCCTAAAATTTCCACTTACTGTTATTTTTTTCTGCTTAAGAAAGGATTTTTCAAAGTGTTTTGACAACCCAAACATATCAATATGTATATGGAAGAGAAAGGATTCATAGTCAAAACTGGGAATAATGGGTTAAACAAATATCATGTTTCCTTTAGTGCAAATCTTCCCACAATCTTATAATTTGCTGTGTTCAAAGTGGAATTCATGGTACCACTAAGGAAATTTGGTTATACACTGCCTGATATGAAATGAGGCAGAATCCTCTCTCCAATAATATTTTGACGATTATTTTTTCCATATATTTTTTGGAATGACTCACTCAAGTTATTGTCTGAAAAGGCTGTTAACATGCAAATATGCTTTTTGATATAAGTATTATCAATGACTTATAGTATATAATAGCCTGCTTACATGTTACCATTTAAATTTTCTTTAAATTTAGAATTTGATAATGTTAATCCCTTACTTGTTAATAACTGAGCAATGATGGCAGAGCTTATCCAATCTGAGTGAAATGTACTTTAGAGATGAAGAATGTGACTGTAGTGGCATCCTGGTAATTAAAATGATTGTGCATGGAGTTCCAATGATTCTCAATTATTCTTTTTTCTTTTTTTGCAAGTTTTAAAAATAGTGACAACGGCCGGGCGCGGTGGCTCAGGCCTGTAATCCTAGCACTATGGGAGGCCGAGGCAGGCGGATTGTTTGAGCTCAGCAGTTCAAAACCAGCCTGAGCAACAGCGAGACCCCGTCTCTACTAAAAATAGAAAGAAATTAATCGGACAACTAAAAATATATAGAAAAAATTAGCCGGGCATGGTGGTGCATGCCTGTAGTCCCAGCTACTCGGGAGGCTGAGGCAGAAGGATTGCTTGAGCCCAGGAGTTTGAGGTTGCTGTGAGCTAGGCTGATGCCACACCACTCTAGCCTGGGCAACAGAGCGAGACTCTGTCTCAAAAAAAAAAAAAAAAAAGTGACAACATTTGGATTATAATTGTGCAATATATGTGTATTATCAGTGGTTTGAATAAATTCAAGGTGTGAAGACAATTTAGTGGGCTGCAGTGTTTACTGAAGACAATGTGTTAGAAAACAACTGAATGTATTTATATAGGAAATGTAAGTATTGTGTTGGGAATGTTTGATTCAGCTATTCTATGGGTGGCTTTGATTATGGCTCACAGTCACTCAATTTCACAGTTTTGAGTTCTGAGAACACTGTCCACCAGATCCTTGGAATCAGACATGGAAGAACTACAGGCATTTATTGCTTCTCCTGTATCTTACTCAACTTCACTAACTGAACACCAACCAGAGCCATCATTATTCTCTTCAGACCACCAATCCTCATTCGACAACTCTGTAATTGATAAGTTTCCATTATTTAAAGTTGCTTTCCTTTTTCCAAGTGTTATTTGTGTCCATTACATATTAATATATTTCATTATTGATTGTCATTATAGTATCTGTTCCTTGAAGCGTAGATGGAAAATATAATTCATACATTATACTATTCAAAATCATTGCATGCATAAATATATCTGATTAATTTTTCCCTGGGTTTTGAATGTTTTATATTATTTAGAAATCCCTGACAAAATCAGTTAGGGTTTTTGAATGGACTGGAAACACATTTTTCCTATTTAAAATAATAAAATGGAGGCTCTGAAATTTTGGCATCTGAAAATTTACTATGGAGCACATTATTAGTAGTGGATTAAATTCAGATGAGGAAAAACTGTACTTGGTAAATTTTGTTTTTATTTTTCATTTAAGACATTGCGTGTGTGTGTTTGTGTGTGTGTGTGTGTACATTTATATATGTAAATGGAGCCCTTCCTACCTTTATTACATTCTAAAGGTTTTTTCTCGAATAAATTATCTGGTGTTCAAAAACGGATAGATCATAATAGAATACTTGTATCTTTTTATCATATTCTTTACAAATGAAAAAACTGAAGCAAACAGAAATTAAGGAACTTACCAAATTTCAGGCAGGAAATGGTGGAATGGAGACGATTCTCAATAAAGGATATAATTCAGCTTTACATTCCAGGGTTATGGAGACGTTAATTATAGCAGGGGTTTCAGAAGTGATTTCTGCATTCATCAAGTTAATAAAAGCTTTCTAAAATGAGTTGACTCTGAGAAGAAGCAAAAGGGTGTCCTACATTCACTACAGCTATGATATGGATGATGAAAGCTTTCTCTTATTTAATCAGATTCAAGGCTTTCTCATCTATGAAGCCTCCTATGTCAAGTAAACTGTGAATGATGTCTAAAGTCTCTACTGCACTGGACACACATATATAGGGTTTCTCACCAGTATGGATCCTTTGATGTAGAGTTAATTTCTGCGCCGCAAATAAAAGTCTTCCCACATTGCTTACATACAGAGGGTTTTTCACCTCTATGAATTCTCTGGTGTTCACTAAGTTGTTAGCCATAAATAAAGGCCTTGTCACATTCCTTACATTTGTAGGGTTTTTCACCAGTATAATTCTCTGATGATATGTAAGTTGTGTGGCATGAAAACAGGTCTTCCCACATTCCTTACATTCATAATGTTTCTCACCATGAATTTTCTCAGGTAAGATAATGCCCCATGAATAAAGGCATTTCCACATTCCCTACATTCTGAGGGTTTCTCACCTGTATGAATTCTCTTATTGGCTGGGCACAGTGGCTCATTCCTGTAATTCTAGCACTCTGGGAGGCCAAGGCAGGAGGACTGCTTGAGCTCAGGGGTTCGAGACCAGTGTGAGCAAGAGCGAGATTTTGTCTCTACCAAAAATAGAAAAAATTAGCCGGGCATGGTGGGGCATGCCTGTAGTCCCAGCTACTCGGGAGGCTGAGGCAAGGGGATTGCTTGAGCCCAGGAGTTTGAGTTTGCTGTGAGCTAAGCTGATGCCATGGCCCTCTAGCCCCGGGCAACAGAGTGAGACTCTGTTTCAAAAAAAAAGACAAAAAGAATGAAGTTGGTTCCCTACTTTAGACCACATACAAAAGCTAACTCAAAATGAATCATAGGTCTAAATGTAAGAATTACAGTTATGAAACTCTTAGGTGAAAACACAGACATAAATCTCTATGACCTTAGATTAGGTGATGATCTCTAACATATGACACCAAAAGCATAAGCAGCAAAAGAAAAAAACAGATAAATTGGAGTACATCAATGTTAAAAACTTTTGTGCTTCAAAGCACACTATCAGAAGGTGAAATGACAGCACAGAACTGGGAGAAAATATTTGCAAATCATCTCTCTCATAAGGAACTAGTACCCAGAATATATAGGGAACTCTTACAACTGAGTGATAAAAGACACCCTAATTTTTTAAGTGGGCAAAGTCTCTAAATAGCATTTCTCCAAAGATACACAAATGGCCAACAAGCACATGAAAAGATGCTCAACAACACCAGCCATTAGGGAAATGGAAACCCAAACCACAAGGATGGCTGTAATAAAAAAGGAGGAAATAAATAACAAGGATGTGGAGAAACTTGGAGCCCTCACACGTTGCTGGTGGGAATGTAAAATGGTGCATCCAGTGTGGAAGACATTTTGGCAGTTACTTAAAAAGCTAAGCATTGAATTACCATATGACCCAGAAATTCCTCTCCTAAGTATATATCTAGCAGAACTGAAAACATGTTCACACAAAAACTTGTACACAAATGTACCTATAGCACTATTTATGATGGACCAAACATGGAAATGACCCAAACACATCAACTGATGAATGGATAACAAAAATGTGATATATCCATAAAATGGCCTATTATTCTGCCATAAAAAGGAATGAAGTACTGATTGATACTTCAACATGAATTAACCTTATAAACATTATGTTATACAAAAGAAGCCAGGCCACAAAGCCATCTATCATGTGAGTCCATTTACATGAAATGGCTATCTTATTATATTCTTGAATTCATAAGAACATCAAATATTCATAAAAAGAATATGTTCAAGAATTCAGAAACACATGAGAAAAGAATATATCTATAAGAAGAACAATGGTTTCTATGACCCTTAGCTGCCAACAAAATGAGAAGTCTATAAATGAATATATTCACTGAAAAGATTCAAGAATTTTCCTTGAGACAGACTTCTAGTATACTAATAAACTTAGGAAATTTGAAAAAAATAAAATTAAAATTAAAAAAATTTAAAAAAATAAAAATACACGAATTCTCTCATGTTCACTAAGTTGCTTGCCGTAAATAAAGGCCTTTCCACCTTCCCTACATTCACAGGGTTTTCACCACTAATGGAGAGTGGATTGTGAACAATAACTAAAGGCTTTTTCATGTTTTTTACATTCATATGGTTTATCTCTCATACGAACTCTCTCATGTTCAGTGATCTGTGAACCATGAATAAAGGCCTTCCCACATGCTTTACCCTGGAAAGGTTTTTAATTAGTATGACTTTTCCAATGTTGACTCACATCAGAAGTACGATGAAAGGCCTTCCATGCACTCAAGGTTTCTCACCAGTCTGACTCCTCTGATGTTGAATATAGCTTGGCTTTTTGCTAAAGGTCTTCCTACGTTTCTTAACTTCGGAGTGTTTTTTTTCCTTTTTGAGACAGGGTCTCACTCTGTCACCCTAGGTAGAAGAATGCAGTGGCATCATCAAAGCTCACTGTAACCTCAAACTCATGAGTTCAAGTGATCCTCCTGCCTCAGCCTCCCGAGTAGCTGGGACTACAGGCCCATACCATTACGCCTGGCTAATTTTTTCTATTTTTGGTAGAGACAGGGTCTTGCTCTTGCTCAGAATGGTCTTGAACTCCTGGCCTCAAGCAATCCTCCTGCTTTGGCCTCCCAGACTGCTAGGATTATGGGCATGAGCCACCATGCCCAGCCCAGAGCATTTTTCTATATTATGATTTTTCTCATGTTGAATGAAACATGACAAGTAGCCAAAAGCTTGTCTACATTCCTTACATTTGTACAAATTTTCCTTGGTAGAAATTATCTGAGGAAGAGTAGGGGACATCGAATGGCTTTGAGTGGACTTTCCTTCACAGTAATTGTCACATGCATGTAAAGTCCTTCCTGACTTTTCTGTTGTCACTCAAACTTACCTTTGCATACCATATTGTTTCCAAGACTATTATACTGAAGGTTATAGCCGATAAATTTCCCTATATTCTCCCACGGGAGTGATTCCATTTCATATATTCTCTTTTCTGGAGGTGAGTTTTTGGTCTAACAAGTGGACTCCCAATCTATAGAATACCAAAAAAGAAAATTCCTATTAATTTTATTTACAAAGAGAAATAGAACTTCTGAGGTAAAAATGGAATGGCTTAAACAGTGCTCAAATATTTTGTGTAATTTTTTAATTTCAATGATATAGAGGGTAGAAGTATTTTTTTGTTACATGGATGAATTATATAATGCTGAAGGAATTTTTCCTTAAAGGGACAAGGTAAGAATAAAAAACAAAGGGGCCTTAGAGGGAAAGTAATTAGGAAATTATATTAAGTCTGTGGTTCTCAAACTTTGCAGTGACTTAAAAACACCAAAGAATCTTATAAAATAGTAAAAAGCGAAAACAAGAAAACACTCTCTTGGAAACACATGACTGGCTGGACATCTAACCTATTAACAAAACCTGTCAGTTTTCCTGTCAAAATGTATTAAGAATCAGACCACCTCCACTACCCCCACCCTAGCCCAAGCCACCCATCTCTCACTGTAAGACTCTAAAGTCTCCCTGCTTTCATCCTTGGTCCCACAATCACACAGGAAAAGAAAAAAAAGCCACAGGAATTTTTTAAAAATGTAACTCGTATCACATAACCTTCCTGCTAAAAATCTTCCTATGGTTTGCCATCTCAGAACGAAATCCAAAGTCCTCACTTTGGCCCATGAGACCCTACATGAGCTTGCCCTTGGCCACTTTTCTGATACCATCCCCTATCACTCTCCTATTCATCTTGCTTTAATCATAATGGCCTCCTCAATGTTCAAAAATGCCAAGCACATGCCTCTGTGTTTACTGTTCCATCCTTTTGGAATGCTACTATCCCAGGTATCTTTGTGGCTTGTTTGCTCACTTCAGTTTATACTCAAATGTCACATTATCAAAACATCCAATATATGATTATACCTATATTGCATTTTCCACTAATAGCTACACCATTTTTAAAGTTTGACTATTGTCTGTCTATACCATGCTTAATCGGAGCAAGGACTTTGTTTCATCCACTGCTTTATCCCTAGTACCTAGAATCATTACATTGTTCTAATCTTATTGGCCAGATTTAAGTTCCTAGAACATTTCAAATTCTTTCCCATTTTAGACTTTCCATATGCTGTTCCATTTGCCAGGAATGCTCTTGAGTGGCCAGCTCCTTTGTGTCTGAAATATCCTAGCTCAAATGCCAGCTGCTTAGAAAGACTGTCCCTGATGCTCTAATTGGCTCCATACCACGTCTTTATTTTCTATACCTGTAATTTATTCCTCATTCTTATTTCCATTTTTACAACTCTAGAATATTTCATTTATTTATCTGTTGATCTTCCTACTCCTTAAGCCCCACATATGTAGAAAAAAAATTCCAGTTTTATTATGTAGCTAGTTCCCAGAACATAGTATGCATACAATGTTTTCTTCTTCCTTTTATGTACTTTCTGAGGTCTTCCTTTCCAGTGCTCTCCACTCCAGGCCAAATGTTCTTATATTTCCCAGAACAGTTCCTCAAAATGTCCTAGAAATAGTGACAAGTTTATGCAACAGAGAAAATTTTATGTTATTCTGAACAAAGGAGTTGGGAGACGAGTATACTTTTCAAACATAGAGGGACCCTACCTGATGTAACAGGATCATCAGGGATAGACTCTCACAATACCTCCATATAGGCTGCAGACAACAGAGGATGGTAAAGGGAAGAAAAACAAACACCTATCAGTAAGTTCATGTTTAGAAGTCTTTTATTAACAAGACTCTGAAATTGGAGGAAACATGATTTTGCTAAAAAGCAAAAAGAAACTGTAAAAACAAAAACATCCACACACACACCCCCAGCACAGCTCAGTTCAACAACAATTCATGTCAGCAAAATATGCTCGGATGAGAATATCTGCTTTTACTTTTTGTTTCTTTCACAGGAATATAATATGGTTTATCAAACACTAGGAAAGAAACCAACAGCCTTAAGGTGATAAAGGGAGCACTGTAAGAAACCAAATAAACTCAGTTTGGACCAAAAATTGCTATCCATGTCATAGTGGCATAATAAAAGTGGGAGAAAATATGAATTTAATATAATTCTGGGGTAAGAGGCACTGTGGGACCACATAGGGAAAGATGCGACATGGAAATCTTGTAGGATAAAGAAAGTGAAGATTGGAATATCCAGCTCTTAGATCTGTGCTGAGGACGGGGACTGTGTACAAAATTATACTCAATTAAATAGTTCTTGGTATTGTCATTAAATTAATGGAAAACTAAGTGGGGAAAATGGGAAACCTGCAAAAGGACGAATGACTGAAGATAAACTGGAGTCAGAAAATAAGTCATTTTAGGAAGCCGCTTTTATTCTTGCCCCCATTAAGTCCTGCTGACTCTACCTCCTCTTCAAATAGCTCTTGAATCTGTTTCCTTATCACCAAACAGCACTGCTGACACTGACAAAGCCCAAAGCACCTCTCATTTGAACAACAAAAACCTCCTCAGCAATATCATGAAACCCTTTGTTCTAATCTCCATCTGGCAGTCAAAATAATATAGCAAACACAGAAATCACATCATGTCACTGTCTTGCTTAAGATTCTTCAATGGCTTGCAAATGTTTCAGGGATAAAATCCAAAGTACTCAGCAGTACTTTTCAAACTTCTTTTGGCTGCAACCTCATAGTAAGAAATACATATTATATTACGACTGAGTACACACTCAAGAATAAACAAAACAGATATGTCGTGAAATAATTATCTTTGCTATATGTGATACATTCTGATATTTTTTCTCTTGTGTTGTATTTTATTAAAAACAACAACAAATGCTGCTTGCAACCTACTAGGTCATTTTCATAACCATAGAAGGTTCTGTCTGGCCTGGCTCTTGCAAGCCTCTCCAAACTCCCATGTGGCACTTCTGCCTGACTAGGCTCCAGCTACAAAGGCCTTCTTTCAATACCTCATATTCACCAAGCTCCATCCTCCTACGGTCTTCAGTACACTGCTCTCTCTCCTAGGAATGTTCTTCCCTGTTCTCTCTACCCTCAGTCTCCTTGCCTGCTTTCCATCCTTTCAGAGCTCACCTGAAACTTCACATACCTTTGCAATTCCTAAGAAGCCTTTCCAAATCCCAGGCTCCCGGCAAAGGTGCATCTGTAATTCTCTCTTATGTTAAGACAGCCACTCTACCCACTCCAATCTTCAAGGGAGGCCCCCATAGTTCTGGCTGCTGATATGACCTCCATATCCTACTATCAAGGATGGGCTTCTCCTGGGAGGCCTCAACTGCCCCTTCTTAGCATGACAGCTCCACTATCCTTAAGTTACAACAAGAATAAGCACCCGCTCTCTCCAAAGAGACGATTAGGGACCAATGCTGCAATGCCTGACATCTCTGGGTATCCCGGAACCCTGAAAGGCCCTGGCTTCTTAGGTCCTTGTTCATCCCTGGGACCCTCATCCCATCCATATCCTGCTGCACTCTAACCAGTATGCCTTTTGAAACTCACATTGTACTTTCTGAAAAATCCTCAAAACCTCTGCCTCCCCTCTGATTATTCTCTTCACCTTCTTGCTCCAGTTGAAACCTTGAGCACATTACTTGCCCTGAAACAATGTCTTCCTTCATGTCTTTCCCTCTACCTCACTCCACCTATCCTCTTCCACAGTAGATATAATTAGAGCAAGTCCATATCATCTCTCCAAATAGTCAGATATACAATTATATATCTCATTATTAATTCTTCTACAAATATTCCTAACCATGACTTTTACCACCACAGAATTAGATTCTATATTCTCTTTGAGGCAACACTAATATCAACTCTAATTATTGTTACACAATGAAGAAACCAAATAATGATTAAATGCAACACTTTATTTCTTGTTCTAAATATGATTGGCTCTTTGTCCCCACTTGTAGCATTAATCTATATCCAAAACTCCATAGATTGAATTTTTAAAATAACCTATTACTGAATTCAAACACTACCAAACACCTGATCAAATAGTCTCCTATGAGTAGCATGCATGATAGTATTTATAGTACAATATCCTTTGAGAGCCTTCACTTTTGATTATCAAAAGCACATGTAGATGCCCTAAATGCTGTGTCCATAGTTCTTGCAGCCACATTACTAAAATTAGAGACTATGGCATTATACAAATTACTGTAATTTTAAATCTGCTAACAGAGTATATAGCCTATTCATTTCTTACATTATCACTGTGAGGAACAATTACAGCAAGCTCTTATTTGTTTATGGCAAACAGACCTGAAATCACTCATTGCATATCTATCTGTAAGTAATATAGCATCAGTAACTGAAGCTATTCTCATCCAACTGCCATGAAGTTTTACAGGAGCCACAGCCCTAATAATCTCCTATGGCCTCACATCATCAATATTATTTTCTCTGACAGATTTAAACTGTGAAAAAATCCACAGCTGAACCATACACAATTTATGATGTCCAATTTATGGTGTCCAATTTATGATGCTTAGACTTAGGATTTTCAAATTTACCATGGTGAGAAAGCAATATGCTATTCAGTATGCTCCTTGACTTATTATGGGGCTAGTTGAACGGCTTATGATATTTTCAAGTTACGATGGGTTTATCGAGAGGTGGCCCCATTGTAAATTGAGGAGCATTTGTGCTGTTAGCTCTAAAGACATTACTTCCTTTAAGAGCCAACATGATGAGTACTGGCTAGCCTAACTAACCTAGCCTTACCACCAACTATGAACCTGATTGGAGAATTATTTGTAATTATAGCATCATTTTTATGATCTAATTTTATCATTATCTTAACAGGACTTAATATACTAATTATGGCCCTGTATTCCCTCTAAATACTAATCATATAACAATGAGGAAAATTCAAATATAACCTGAATAACATCAAGCCATCATTTACATGAGAAAACACTCTCATATATCTCATACATCTCCTACCTCCATTATTCTATCACTTAACCCCCAAATTACTCTAGGACCCATATACTATAAATACAGTTTAAATAAAACATTCAATCGTGAATATTACATACGGAAGATCAAAACTCCTTACATTAGTCCCTCATTAGCCTTGATTTCACTTTCTATGGTTTCAGTTACCCAAAATTAACCAAGGACCCAAAATATTAAATGGAAAATACCAGAAACAAACAATTCATAAGTTTTAATTTGTGTGCTGTTCTGAGTAGCGTGATAAAATCTCGCACTGTCCCAGGACATGAATCACCCCTTTATCCAGAATATCCACACTGTATATGCCACCTGCCTAAGTCACTTAGTATATGCTTAGTATAAGCTGTATATGCTTACCTGCCAAAGTCACTTACTTAGTAGCTGTCTCTGTTACCAGAGTGAAAAAACATAGCACATATAGGGTTTGGTACTCTTTGTAGTTTCAGCCATTCCCTGGGGGTCTTGTCCACCCTGCAGACAATGGGGTACTACTGTTTTTACCAAGCAAGTATGCAAGAACTGCTAACTCATGTCTTTATATGTAGCAATACAACTTTCTCAACTTTTAAAGGATAGAAGTAATCCATTGGCCTTCAGAGTCAAAACACTGATGCAACTCCAAATAAAAGTAATAAATTTCTTCTCTTCCTCTATCATGATTTTCACTTACCAACTTAATTTTACCAATTAACTATTACTAATACTTACAAAATATCTCTTATTAACCTATGTAAAGACTTGTATTTCCATATGCTTTTGCCATTAACCTAATTCCAACCCTAATATTTATTTATACAGGCCAAGAAATGATTATTTCAAACTGAAACTGAATGGCTATTCAAATTTGAAAACTGACATTCAGCCTCAAGTTAGACTACTTCTCAATAATATTTGTAACAATAGCACCTTTTATCACATGATCAGTTATAGAATTTTCAATGTGATATATACAGTCAAATCCAAATATTAATTCTTTAAGTACCTAATTATATTCCTCATCACTATACTAATTTTAGTTACTGCCAACAACCTCTTCCAACTCTTTACTGAATGAGGAGTAGAAATTATATCATTTTTACCTGTCAGATAATAATATTGCTTGAAACGAATACAGCAGCATTCCAGGCAATTTTATATAACCATATTGGAGATATCACATTCCCGTTATCAGTGGCATGATTTTTATTGTACTTCAATACATGAGAATTCCAACAAATTTTCATGTTCAACCCCAACCTTGACATTCTCCCATTAATTAGGCTTCTCCTGGCTGCAACAGTTAAATCTGCCCAATATGGTCTTCACTCATGACTACTATCAGCAATAGACGGCCCAATACCAGTTTCAGTCTTACTCCATTTCAGCACAATAGTTGTAGCAGGAAGTTTTCTTATTAATATTCTTTTATCTGCTAACATTATTGAAAATAACAAAACAATTTGAATACTAACAATATGCTCAAGTGCTATTACCACTTTATTCACAGCAATCTGTGTCCTAACACAAAATGACATTTTAAAAAATCAATGCATTTTCTACCTCAAGAGAACAAGGTCTCATAATTGTCACTATTGGCATTAATCAACAACATTCAGAATTTCTTCACATCTGTACACATTCATTCTTTAAAGCTATATTGTTCATAAGCTCTGGATCCATTATTCATAACCTTAATGATGAACAAGGTATTTGAAAAACAGGAGGTCTATGTAAAGCTGTACCCTTCACCACTTCTTCTCTCATTATGGACAGCCTCATACTTAACAGGCATGTCTTTCCTCACAAGCTTCTACCGCAAAGACTTAATTATTGAAACTACAAATACATCATATACCAATGCCTCATCTCTTTTAATCACACATATTTACACCTCTCTAACAGCTGTTCGTGGATTCAAATTGTTTTCCTTTTACTGCTAGGACCTTTCAACTTCAATTCAAATCAACAAAAACATTCCCCTCCAAATAATTCAATTTAAGTATTATGCAATCAGTAGTATTTTCACTGGATTTCTTATCTCCAATGATATTATTCCCATAACTATTCCCCAAATGACTCCATCATTCTGACTAAAACTGTCAGCCCTTACTATAACTATCATAGGTTTCATTATATTAATAGCATTAGACTTCAACCTAATAACACATAATCTAAAATTCGAATCCACCTCAATTTTCCAACCTTCTACGTTTCTTCCCAACAGTTGTTCACTATTTATCACCATATCCAAACCTTTCAACAAGCCAAAACATAACATCAGTTTTACCAGACTTAACCTCACTAGAAAAAGTAACCAAAAAAACATTTGTCATGTGCAAATGAGCGCTTCAACAACCATCTCCAACCAAAAAGGACTAATTAAACTACATTTCTTCTCCTTCCTTATCTCACTTTTATTAGCTATGCTGCTAGTCTCTAATTTCCCTGAGTAATCTCAGTAATGATAAAGATACTAGGAAATAAAGATCAACCAGTCGCAAGCATTACTCAGCTTCTGTAACTAGATAATGCAGCTATTCCTATAGAATCTTCACAAAGAACTCCAATCTCTGTACCCTTAAAATTACCCAATCCTCTAAATTTTCAAAATCAATGATCACCTCTATTTTATCATAATCCATTATTTACATAATTATAAATAACTCTGTTAATAAACCTAACAATAACACAAATAACAAAACTAGAATCTCAAGTCTCAGGATTCTGGAGACAAAACTCTACTTAAACTATTCCCTGACTCTTCAACTTGAGATAGATACATTATTCTTAAGTGCTATGTCAGTGTTGAGAAGATGAACATAAAACATGGCAGCTCTATGTGTGCATCATGTGCCTTTCTGCACTAATAATATACTAGTACTACCTGTGCTTCATTGTACACAGTACATATTGTATGTTTTATCATACATTAAAATCTATTCCCCATGCATATAAGCATTTACATTATTACATTATTAACAGCATATAACACATTGAATGACAGATCCATACATGTTGGATTTACCATACATGTTGTCTAATACATTGAATCTTGTATTTTACATAGGACATGAAATTGATTATCTGTAACACATTCAGTCAAATCAATTCTTGACAACAAGCATATCTGCCTCCCATACGAGTTCTTTACTACCAAGCTTTGAAAACCAGCAACTCGCTCAGAGCACGTCCCACTTCTCGCTCCAGGACCAGGCAACTTGGGGGTTTCTAGGGAGAAACTATATCTGGCATCTGGTTCTTATTTTAGGGCCATGGATTTAAGATTGCCCAGTACAGCTTAAAACTCAAAAGACTTGGCAGTGCTTTATGTCTCACTAGAGGAGCCTGTTCCATAATCAATCAACCTCGATAAACTTCACCATTTCTTGCTAATTCAGCCTATATGGTAATATTTTCAGCAAACCTTTAAAAGGTATTAAAGGAAGCAGAAGTATTTGCATAAAAAGGTTAGGTCAAGGTGTAGCTTATAAGATGGAAAGAAATGGGCTACATTTTCTAATGAAAAAACATTCTATCCACAATAAACTTTATGATATTAAAGGCCAAAGGAGGATTTAGTAGTAAATTAAGAATAGAGAATAGGGCCATGAAGCATACACACACTGCCCATTTATTTATTTATATTTCAATAAATCCAAATTTATAATTAACATAAGTTTCTATAAGAAAAGTCATACAAAGTAAGCATATTTTGTGCTTGAATAAACTCAAATGTAGCTTAACCCAAAACACCTGGCCTACACCTGGAAGATTTCATACTGATTTGACCACTTTGGGAATCAAAGCTGGCTCCAAATCAACAGAACTTAAGCTACACTTACTTAAACCAAAACATCCACTCACAACAAAAATTATAGGAGAAGGAAATTTCTTTTTTTTATTTCAGAATATTATGGGGTTACAAACATTTTGGTTACATATAATGCCTTTGCGTCGCCTGAGCCAGGGCTACAAGCGTGCCCTTCCCCGATACAGTGCGCTCCGCATCCATTAGTTGTGAGTTTACCCACCATTCCCCTCCCACCTGACCGGCACCCGGTGAATATTACTTCCAAGTGAGCACCTTCTTGTTTATCAGTTAGTTCCAATTTGATGGCAGGTACATGTGGTGCTTGTTTTTCAATTCTTGCGATACCTCACTTCGAAGGATGGGCTCAAGCTCTATCAAGGATAATAGAAGAGGTGCTAGTTCACCGTTGTTTTTTGTACTTAAGTAGTATTCCCTGGTATACATATACCACATTTTATTAATCCACTCATGTATTGTTGGACACTTGGGTTGTTCCCACATCTTTGCAATTGTGAATGGCGTGCCAGAAACATTTGAGTGCAAATGTCTTTGTTACAGAATGTCTTTTTTCCTTTGGATAGATGCCTAGTAATGGGATTGCTGGATCAAATGGTATTTCTATTTTTAGCTCTTTGCGATATCTCCAAATTACTTTCCACAGGTGTTGTACTAATTTGCAGTCCCACCAGCAGTGGAGGTGGAGAGATAGAAGGAAATTTCTTTAAGAATTATAGAAAAAGTACCATAATGGAAAGATAAAAGAACAATTTAAAGTACAAAAAAGCAAAACTAATCCCGTATACCTTTTGCATAATGAATTAACTAGAACAACTTTACAAAGAGAGCATTAGCTAAAAATCCTGAAACCAGACAAGTTACCTATGGACAGTTATAAGAACAAACTCATAGGTGGCAAAGAAGTGACAAGATCCATGAGCAGAGGTGAAAAGCCAATGGAGTCTGGTCATAGCTGGTTATGCAGAATGGAATTTCAGTTTAACTTTCAATTTACCTAAAGAAATTTTAATCTTAATGTAAATTTAAATGTTAGTCTAAAGAGGCACAGCTCTTCAGAAGCAGGAAACCTTTCACAGAAAGTAAATTATTAAATTTTCATAGTTGGCTTAAAAGCAGCCACTAATTAAGAAAGAATTCAAGCTCAACAACACTAATACCTTAATTCCAATCATTTCTATAAACTCAACATTTTACTGGATTGATCTATTTATAAGTAAAAGAAATACTGTTAATATAAGCAACAAGAAACAAGCTCACCTTGTATAAGCTTATATCAGGTCAGATATCAGATAATTAACAGCTAAATAAAACTAAATTAATTAATGTTTATCCAAATAAGTGTTAACCTAACACAGGCATGCACTTAAGGAAAGATGAACAAAAGTAAAAGGAACTTAGCAAACACAAACCCTGCCTGTTGACCAAAAATGTCACCTTTAGCATATTTAGTGTTAACTATATTTAATGGCTGTGATATCCTGACTCTGCAAAGGGAGCAAAATCATTTATTCCTAAGTAAGGATTTGTATAAATGGCCACATGAGGGTTTAAATGTCTCTTACTTTCAATAAGTACAATTGGCTTTCCGATGAAGAGGCAGGGATATTAAAATAAGATGAGAAGAACTTATGGAGCTTAAACTAATTAGTTCACTTAAAAACAATCTTAACCTAACCATAAAGAAATAACACAATCTAACTGGGTAAAAATTTCATATGGGGTGACCTTAGAGCAGAATGCAACATCTGAGTGATTTTTCTTTCTTTCTTTTTTTTTTTTTTTTTTGAGACAGAATCTCACTTTGTTGCCCAGGCTGGAGTGCAGTGGCACAATCATAGCTCAGTGCAACATATAACTTCTGGGCTTCAGCCCAGGATCCTCCTGCTTCAGCCTCCCAAGTACCTGGGACTAGAGGCAAGCATCAGCACTCGTGGCTGATTTTTTAATTTTTTGTACAGATGGGTCTCACTATGTTGCACAACCTAGTCTCAAACTCCTGGCCTTCAGCAATTCTCCCACCTTGGCCTCCCAAAGTCCTGGGATCATAGGCATGAGCCACCACACCCAGCCCCTCAGAATGACTAAAATTTAGATCAAACCAGTCTAAGTAGTATTACCATCAATTGACCCAAACAATTGTTCAACAGAACAAATTACCCCAGAGTTAACAGCACAATTGTATTTTAGAGTTTGTGTGCCCAATAGGGCTTATGATGACCTCCATGTTGGATCAAAATATCCCAATAGTGTAACCAGTGTTAATGATTTTTTGATCCACAATTAAAGTCCTACATGATCTGAGTTCAGACTGGAGCAATACAGTTTCTATCTATTCAGCATTTATCCCGGTAGGAAAGGACAAGAGAAATAAAGTCTACTTCTAAAAGTATCCTCGATTTAATAGATGATTTCATCTCAACCTAATATACTATTACATGCCATGCCCAGAACAGGGCTTGTTAAGATGGCAGAGCCTGGTAATTGCATAAAACTTAAAACTTTGTAACCACAGGTTCAACTTCTCTTAACAACATATTCATAATAAACTTTCTCCTATTTATTATTCCTATTCTTCTTGCCATAGCATTCCTAATATTATTTGAATGAAAAGTATTAGGTTATATGCAACTTTGTAAGCAGCCACACACTGTTGATCTCCGTAGTCTATTTCAATGCATTGCTGACACAGTGAAACTATTAATATTGACTAAAGAACTACCACCATCACCTAAACTCTTATATACCATTGCACCTACCCTAGCCCTAACTGTATAAATTCCATTATTCATGCCATACCACTAATATAAATATAGGAATATTATTTATTCTAGCCACAGCAAGGCTAGTTGTATATTCTATCCTTTAATCAGGATGAGCATCAAATTCAAAATATGCATTAATTTGCACACTCTGAGAACAATTTCATATGAAGTTACCCTAGTCACTATTCTATTACCAGTGCTGTTAATAAATGGGTCATTTGCATTATGAACTTTAATTGTTACTCAAAAATATATATGGCTGATTTTTCCATTATGACCCTTAGCCATAATATGATTTATTCCAACATTAGTAGAAACTAATTCAGCCCCATGTGACTTAACCAAAGGCGAATCAGAACTTCTATCAGGCTGTAACATTCAATATAATGGAAGTCTATTTCCCTTATTTTTTCTAACAGAATACACTAACATCTTTATAATACATACTCTAACCACAATCCTTTTCCCAGGAGCACTGCATTATCTCTATATGCCAGAAATGTACTCGATCAATTTTATTGTTAAAACGCTTCTCCTAACTATATTATTCTCATGAGTCTGAGCATATCCACAGTTCTGATATGATCAACTCATACATCTTCTATAAAAAAGTTTCTACACTCACATTAGCCTTATGCATATTAGTATAGCTTTAATGTCTATTTTACTATCAAACATTCTGCCACAAATGTAATAAAAATGTCTGATAAAGAGTTACTTTGATAGAGTGAATAACAGAGGTTTAAGCCCTATTATTTGTAGAATTATAGGAATTGAACTTACTCTTAAAAATTTAAAAATTTCCATACTAACTAATACATCATACTCTATGGTAAGGTCAACTAAATAAGGTATTGGACTCATAATGTGAGAATGTTGGCTTATATTGTTTCCATACTAATCAATCTCCTCTTTATAGGAACCGTAATTATCATATTTAGATCACACTGGTTAATACTCAGAACATAGAAATAAACATACTAGCCATCATTGCCATTTTAATAAAAAAAAGAGCAAAACCACAATTGACAGAAGCAGCTACTAAATATTTCTTAACATGAGCAACTGCATCTATACTCTTAATACTAACTATCATTATTAATATATTATAATGCTGGTATTGAATAATCATAAAAATCCCCAAATAGCACCCCTAATAATTGCTATGGCACTAATTATTAATATAAAATGTGGATTTTCTCCATTCCATTTCTGGCTCCTAGAAGGAACACAAGGATCTCACTAATATCAGGCGTAATTCTATTAACATGACAAAAATGGCACCAATCTCAACCCTATTTCAAGCACCATTGTCAACTGACCTAAATGTAATAATAATCATCATTTTACTATAAATTCTAGTAGGAGGATGAGGAGGACTAAATCAGACAAAAGTATGAAAAATCCTAGCCTATTGATCAAGTGCATCAATTACTGTATTCATAATATTCAATTTGAATACACCTACCACAGTGCTATCATTATCACACATCACACAAATTCCCCCTAGTAACTCCCACAATCCTTGTGTCTCTAGTCTCTTCAGGGGGCCTACCCCCACTTACAGGATTTTCACCCAAATGAATTATTGTTCAAGAATTAACAAAAACAACAGCATTATCATACCAGCATTTATAGCTATTACGTCACTGCTCAATTTTTATTTTTATAGACAATTAATCTATCCCACATTATTAACAATATTCCCAACCAACAACATAAAAACAAAATGACAATTCGAAAATATTAAACAAACATTCCTTCTACCAATGCTTGTTATATTATCAACCTTTTCCCTCCCACTTGCATCGATATTCTCAACATTGGATCAGGAATTTAGATTAGACAGACCAAGGGCCTTCCGAGCCCAAAGCAAGTACCCTGCACTTAATTCCTGAAAAATAAGGACTGCGTGACTCAACCTTCTGTCAACTGAATGCAAGTCAAACATTTGAATTAAGCTAAATCTTTACTAGATAGGCAGGATCTAGCCTCATAAAAATTTGGTTCACAGCTAAATACCCTGATAATTGGCTTCAGTTTACTTCTCCCACCTGCTGAGGGGAAAGGAGGCAGGGGAATAAAGGCAAGAGAAGCACTGGCAGAATTAAAGCTGCTCCTTCAACTTGCAATTTAATGTGAATATTCATCTTGAGACTTGGTTAAAAAAAGGGGGGGTGCTCAACCTCTGTCTTTAGATTTGCAGTCTAATACTTATTCAGCCATTTTACACTTCTACCTATGTTCATTAATCATTGATTATTCTCAAAAACCACAAAGATACGAACACATTATACTTACTATTTGGTACTTGAGCCAGAATACTAGGAACTGCCCTAAGTTTTTAATCTGAGCAGAAATGGGTCAAACTGGAGCTCTATTAGGTAATGATCAAATTGACAATGTCATGGTCACTGCTCACGCACTCATAAAAAACTTTTTATAGTTATACCAGTTATAATTAGAGCATTTGGTAACTGATTAGTCCCTTTAATGATGAGGGCTCAGATACAGCATTTTCCCAAATAAACAGATAAGCTTCTGACTTCTTCCACAATCATTTTTACCCCCCGCCTTCCTCCCTCATTAGCTAAAGAAGGCGCTGGAACGGGATGAACAGTTTACCCACCGTCAGCCAGAAATCGGGCACATGCAGGAGCCTCTACAGATCTTATGATTTTTTCATTACACGTGGTAGGTGTTTCATCAGTTTTAGGAACAATAAGTTTTATTACAACAGTTATTAATATAAAACCACCAACTATATCCAATACCAGACACCACTATTAATCACAGCTGTGCTTTCATTGGTCTCTCACTCAGTGCTAGTGGCCAGCATTACCATATTGACCGACCATAACCTTAATATCACTCTTTTTGATCCAAATGGAGAAGACCCAATTTTTTACCAATGTTTATTCTAATTTTTGTCCATCCAAAAGCATACATTTTTATTTTAACAGGTTTTGGAATAATCTCACATATATCATTACTTATTATTCTGGGAAAAAAGAATTTGGTTATATAAAAGTAGTATGACTCATGATATAA
>RJWJ010020097.1:0-29953 GCA_004363605.1 Indri indri | reverse complement strand
CTCAAAACTGTATGTTCATGACATGATGACCTTTTAGAGGATTTTCCTTTGGGAAGGGAGAGAAAAATCTCAGATTGTCCCAGTAACTAATGAGCTTCCCTGTACATATAAAATCTCCATAAATGCTGTTATGAGGATGCTGGTGAGATAGGCAAAATAGATCACAGTGTGGTTTGTAATTCATGGTTATCACGCTGGCGCATCCTTCGGGTCACGCTTTTAAACATGACTTTGAAAAAATCAAAGATCAGTGAAGTTTGAAGACAGTATTGAAGGAGGAAGATTATGTTGCCTCAAGTTAAAAAAGAGCATAGGAGATGGTGATTCAAATGATCAAAAGCATCAAGCTGCCCATTAGGATTCAAGAGAATGGTGTGTGGCTCTGAAACCGATGTGTGCAAAGCAATGTGGAATGAGAAAAATAGTAGACATTTGAAAGATTGGAACCGATATAGGATTTTCAGGTGCCAGCTTCAAGAAAATGAAATGAGACCTAATAAAGGGGAGTAGGAGTCAAGGGAGTGTAAGATATCAGAGAGAGTGAAGAGCTAGGGTCTGTCGGAAGGAAGGGAGGGAGGAGAGGCAACAAGAGCAGCTCTTTTAACACAGGAGCCTCGTCTTCCCCTCTCCTCCCTCCTGCTAAAAAACTGGTTTGTTTTAGCTGAAATGATTGTAAGGCAGATTTATTTTTAATAAAGAAGAAGCTATTTTGTGTTGATTTCCATCATAAAATCAGAGCTCTGCTGCCATAAAATTAAATCTCATAATAGGACGAGTAGAAAATTTGAGATCCCGCAAAAGGGAAGATGGCAGCCCACTCCGTGCCACGCCGGGCTTGATTGTACACGGGCCGTGCTTCTCCTGCTGGGGGGTGTAGCTACTGCCCAGTGGTTCACATTTTCATTGCAGTTGTTTTCTTTACATCCTGAGGTTTATGAAATCCCTCACCCATCAACAATTGATCTTTAGCCCCTGGCCCAAGGATTATCGACCTGGAGTTCATGGATCTTTAGAGGATCAATGACTGGGTTTTCTAGGGTCTGTGAACCCCTCAAAATTTTATACAAAATATTGTGTGTGAGCACGTGTATTTTTCTGGTAAGAGGCACATGAATTATCAAAGCAGTTTGTAATCCCCTCAAAAGGCTAAGAACTACTTCCTAGAGCAAAGGGATGTTTTGCTACACCTAGAGGTTTACAGATTCCACCAGGGCGGCTCACACAACTGGGATGCAGTTTCACTCTTCAACAGCAGATCTGCTTGCAGCTATACAAATTCATCAGCGACATATTGCAGTAATTCTATAAGAATCAGAAATGCAGTATATTTAACTTATTTAGAGTAAGAACCACAATATAGAGTTTCCTCCAAATAATCAAAGGTTCTTGCCTTAGCAGGAAAGAGCATTATTAGATTCATGAAGTGCCCTTGTGTTTACATTTCAACCCTGAAAGATAATTGTGATTTCACTAAATCAAACCTTTATACCCCAATTAGGAAAATGCTGGCTGATTTTGACTTTGAGGGGTAAAGTGTAACCCCTGTGAAGTGCCAATGCACTGTACTTTTATCTATTGTACTAACAGGAACTTAGCTTTTGAAATTGACAAGTAGGCAGAAGGATGTGCATGTATTTTGAGATATGTTTAAGCATCCACAAATATTCACTGGGAATGGAGGAGAAGAAAATTCAGAACACAGAATTTCTTATGGAAAATCAACTTAGAGGAGGCAGGAGGGAGAGCAAGCCAGAATATTTCTGGTAAAACATGTATGGATCAATACCAGACATTACGCCGATCAAAGGAATTATCCTTTGGGGGAAAACAGTAGAAGCCAATAGAAGAACAAGCATCACACTGCATAAAACAGCAAACAAGTCACAGTGGCTTGACTATGTGATGAGGTAATTAACATCTGGCGTTAACAAAATATGTAAAAAAAAAAAAAAAGAAGAAGAAGAAAGAGAGAGAGAAAGAGTAGTTAAAGGAGAAAAAAAATCCCCAGCAGATCTTTAAAACCAGAAACAATGAAAACAATTGTTCAGAAAATTAAGGAAAAAAATCTCATTTAGACCTTAATTATCTGGATAATTGGTAAAGCTTCCTACCTATATAGAAGGCTTGGTCTTCTGCTCCTTTCTCTTTGCATGAATGGAAATGTAGGAATCGATAGATAGCCAATGTGTTGATCAAAGAAATATCTTCTGGGGAAAAAGAGTAGAAGCCAATTGAAAAACAAGCAAAATGCTGCATAAAAACAGCAAACAGAATCACAATGGCTTGATGGATTGATAAAGCCACACAATCTATATTGAAGACATCATCTATGCAGATGGACTCAAACGTATATATTTCTTTGTGTATGCATCCCAAACATGTGTCTCCCGGGTTCTATTGCCACATATCTAGTCATCCTCCAAGTCAGCATGCCCAAATTGAGAGGGTCATTTTTAAAACCAGTTTCTTCTCCTCTTCTGGAAGTCCCTTTTTCAGTCCATTGCTTCACAATCCCCACCTCATTTGCCCAGTGTAAAGCCTTAAATTTATCTTTCACTTTGTCTTACTTCCTATTTTTGCATTCAAAACGTTTTCCTCTTGCATCTCTTTTAATTCATTCATTTCATAAGCATTTATGAGCTCCTGTTATGTCTCGGAAATGATTCTTGTTGCCAGAGGTGGTCTTGTAAACAAGCAATCTCCGTCGAGTGTGTTAAGTGTCATCGCAGAGGCAAGCAGAGGATGCTGTGGGAGGATGTGAGAGGCTCATCACGCGAGTCTAAGGAAGTTGGGAGAAGCGTCTCAGAGAAGGTGGTGTCAGAGCTGGAGGATGTGCAGGAACTGGGCAAGAAAGACAGCAAGGAACAGCATTCCAGAAAAGGGCCTTTTACAGCATGCTAAGAAGTCTGGAAGACAGTAAAGAACCATTGAGAAGTTTTGAGGGAAGGAAGAGCAGGATGAGATCTGCAACTTGAACAGACAACTACAGCGATGTTGGGAGAATAAAGTTAAGTGGGCATGAATCCAGTCTGGAAGATGAGTTAGGGAACTGTTACCAGAATCCAAGCCAGAGGCAACAGTGGCCAAGAAATGAGAGCGTTAGCATGGAATGAAAAGTAGAAAATGTATTCACAAGATATAAGTAGGTAAAAACAACAGGGTCTGGTGCCTGATTGGGAGTAGGAGTAATCAGGACAGCGAGTCAGCATGCAGGAAGGAACGGACAGTGGTGCAACCCAGGGACATGGGATTAAAGGAGGAGAAGCAGCTTTGATACAGAAGATAAGAAGTTCAGCTCTGGGATGTCTGAATTTGATAGCAGGGGTGTGGACTTGAGAGTGGATAGCTGAAGTGGAGGCGAAGGTCATTAAAAGCGAAAAGGTCAGGGGACGGAGGGCCAAGAATTTTTAATTAGTCATCTTGGGCCACAAACACCTCCAGGACGCTGGCAGGAAGACTATAAGCCAGGTATCAAAGGCTTCAATGTTGAGTCAAGTGACTCAGACGTCAGAAGACAGTGGCAGGAAGCAGCAGGAGAGAGGTTTATAGCCTGTTGGGGAAGGCGCCATTACCTGAGGGGAGCAGGGAGGATGGAATTATCGCAGCTGACGCTGCTCTGCACGATTTGCTTCTACAGCAATGCTTAGGAAGGGAACAGCGGTATGCACAGGAGATGGGTGGGCACTGGCTTCCCCAGAAAACCTACCTAGATGAATTCTATTCCCAAGTGACTCCTATCTAGATAAGCAGCTGTGTTAGTTCTCAGAATATCACCAACCAGATTTATATCTCATTACTTGCTCCCACAACCCTTCTGCTCTGGCCACATGGGTCTATCCATTGTCTGCTGAATGTATTAATACTTTCCTGTTTCCATGCCTCACTGTTCATAACCTTCTCTCAACCTCCTCACCTCAGCTCCCTGAACCTTCGTGTTCTTAATGACCTGCTCCATCCCAGCCCTTCCGAGAACAGTTTAATACTTACTGGGTGATCATTCTGTCCATTAATTGCACACTCACTGTAGCATCTGTTCTATAACTATTAAGTACTACCTGTTACGCACACATATTGCAGTCTCTTGGTGGATAGAGAACCTGATTTATACTTTGTCAATTTCCAGCACAGTTCCTTGTATACATAGATGCACCATGAATATTTGGCAGACTGGATAGTTAATTTCCTATTTAACATGGGCTGAAAATTTCTGGTCCATGTATGTCTTTTATAAAGTAGAAATGACAGATGGTACATGGAGCTCTAATTCCATGAAGCAAAAGCATATGAGAGATGGATCTGAATTTTTTTTCTTTATAGTTCTCTTGTAGCAATTGTTTTGAATTTGTTTGATTTGCCTAAGAGCTAAAATTGTGAATAGCAGCTTAAGTGAGTTTTCCGTACCTCCAGAAAATGGATTTGAGTATTTGATAGAGAGTAACTGCTTAAAGACAGGGAAAAGGGGAGATTGTAGCTTTCAAGTTTTTTTTTTTTTTAATAGCAGAGCATTAAAAAACAAAAGAAGGAAGATACATGAGATCAAATGGCAAGTGTGTGAATCTGTTGGACACATTCCCTGTGGCCCTTGATAAGCAGTGTTTCTATGACTGCTGGGCCATCAATAGCTAGATAATGTACGTCAGTGGCCAGTGTTCCAGGAAGTTGGAAGAGATGAATGGAAGTTGCACAGCAGCCCAAGAGCTTCCTCAGGAAGGCCCCACTCCTTCACAACACCATCTGCCTGTCTGCTCGTCTTTATTCTTCACATTAAACTGTCTTTCTTTTCTCCTTTTTATGTTGGTTGTCCTAATAATACTCTAGCCTGGACTTTGGCCAGGACATATGGAGATAGGAATCATTGAATTGTTTTTTCTTTTGGGAAATCGTAGCCATTTAAAAATGTCTTAGATGGCTGGAGATTCTTGAGAATTTCTGTTTTCTTGAATAATTATCAAAGATAGTGAGGCCTGTGCTTTGGATAGTTGTACCTATGGAAAGTGACATCAGCAGCAACCCCTGGGCTCCAGTCAGTCAGGGCCTGGGATTTCAAGGGGCTCCTCTATGGATATCTGCCTCTCCTTCCCTCCAGCTCTCCCAACTCAGCACTGGCCCCCGGTCATAGGGTGCCTGGTTTACGGAATCTGATTCATTTCAGCAAGAGGTGGATACAAGCACGTTCCCATAGCAGAGGCTGTGGCATGTCTGGTCTTAGCTGAGGAAACCAGAAATACTTAATCTACTGTTCCTAAGATTCCAGCAAAAATAACCCATTATATAGGAGGAGGAAATGCAGGTCAAGGGAAGGTTGTGGGCTTGGAATCAGACTAAGCTGAGCTGGAATCCTGGTTTCATCTCACATCTCTGTGCAACTTTGGACCTTGTATCAAATCTCTCTGATTCTCAGTTCCCTCCTCTGTAAAATGGAGGCAAAGCTAGTACCCACCTCATGGAGTTGTAATGTGAGTTAAAGGAGATGTGTTGAAAGCACTTAGTACAGTGCCTGGCATGTAAGGAACATTCAACCAGCACTGATTGTAAAGAAGCCAGAGAGACCTGGAGGTGATGAGAGAGGCCACAACTCCTTCTGTTTCATTGAAAAGCAATTTTTACTATCTCATTTGAAAGGCCATATAGTATAGTGGTTAAGGACATGGACCATGCAGCTAGACCTCAGTTCAAATTCTGTCTCTGTCATTTATTAGCTGTATGACCTCAGACAAGTGGCTTAACCTCCCTGTGCCTCAGTTTTATCATTTGTAAAAGAGGGGTAATAATAGTTCCTACCCTGTTGGGTTGTGGAGATGGGATGAGTTAATACATGTAAAGCACTTATAACAGTGCCTGCAACATATTAAATGATATGTAAGGATTAGCTGTTATTTTATTAAATAATGTGCGGCATAGGACATACAGAAACTTCAAAGTCTTTGAGGTCCTTCCCAGCTTCATAAACCAAACAGAGTTTACAGTATAAATATTGGCTTACGTGTCCACCTTCCCCATTAGACTGTGAATTCTTGAAGAGCAGGGAAACTGTTCTACTCATCTCTGCATAGCATAGCATCTTATTCCTAGGCCTGCCATTCATTAGGTGCCAAACAGCACTGGGCGTATTGTACAGATTCAGTTAATGTGGCTCAATGCAGGTGGGGAGGTGGGTCAGGTTAAAGGTAAGAGAAAGGCCTTGGGGGCATCACATTAATTAGTCACCAACATGAACTACAAACATTGCTATCCAGGAGAAATCAGGTCGATGTTTCGCCTTCATATCAACACCAATAGAGTCCAAGGAGAATGTGTGGAAGGAAAGAAGAAATTATAATCTGTTTGTATGTGTTTACTATTAATAAATAATAATAATAAGTAGTCACACTATTACTATATATTGGTGTGTTTTGTTTTAGTGTGCATGGAAAATGGGGTGCCAGTCTACTCCCCTTCCCAAGACTAGAGCTCAGGAGAAATTTCCACAGACAGAGATCTGTAGGCTATGAATTTGGCCATGAAGTGTTCTAGGTTACTGTTTCTAAATATTTGTCCATATTATGCCAAGCTCTTTGAGGTAAAGAATAATGTCTTACTCATCTTTTTAACTCCTTGAGCCCCTAATGCCAATCACATGCTTTGCCCATGGAAACTCAGCAGCCATTTGTTAAGTGGAATGGAATTTCTCCCATCCGAGCACTAACCAGGCCCGACCCTGCTTAGCTTC
Source organism: Indri indri (assembly GCA_004363605.1). Lineage (NCBI taxonomy): Eukaryota > Metazoa > Chordata > Mammalia > Primates > Indriidae > Indri > Indri indri. The sequence continues at coordinate 23,244 of RJWJ010020097.1, read as the reverse complement.
TGAGATCAGACAAGATCGGGCACGTTCAGGGTGGTATGGCTGTAGATGGAATGGAACTTCTGAAGTCCAAGAAGGCATTCACCTTTTCCCATCCTGCCCCTACCACAGTTTGTCTAGCCATATCTTCCCTTTCATCATCCACCTTATAAACAGCATGTAAACATTCCCTAGGCATCTTCGTCCATCATTGTTCTTGACACCTGCACCGCTCTGTCTCCCACGTCAAAAATTGCAAATGTCATTTGGGAAACAGGAATTCTAGGAATCTGGAGACCTAGACCTCTTTGGACCCTGCAATCCAGTTTTCTGAGCCGAGACAGGTCCCTGATCTCTCTCCCCAACTCCATTTCTCCTCTTCCAATATTTTCTGAATCCCCATTAGGCATATAGCAATTCGAGAAAATAGTCCATTTTCCCCTCTCTTACCACCATGCTCCTGGGCACACATTCCCTCTAGAGATCGAACATCGGAGAGAGATGGAAAAGTACTTTGAAAGTGTGTGTGTGTGAGGAAAATGCTAAGTATTCTTCTGATCGCTTCAATGACAAGTTCGCTTCTTTAGAAACTTGACTAGACAGAGTGTGAGGAAAAAATGAAAAGGCAGAAATGTGTTCAGCTTGGCTGAATAATGACCAGCAGGGTGAAAAGATAAGATAACCACCCACTCACAGAGTTTCTATCCTCCAGCCCGAGAAGGTTGACAACAAGAAGCATTGAAACTACTCTTAATAGCCACTTCTAGGAAACAGAATAGAAAAGTTTGTGAAATAAAGATGTCTAAGCAGAGGAGGTACCACCTCCGTCTTGGAAAGTAACCAAATGCTGTGATCTTATTCAGGATCTTTTAGTTAAAACAGATTCAAGGATTAATGGCAGTAGCGTTGTCAGCAATCACAATAGCAATGAGTATATATTCAGTAATTTATGCTAAGAAATTTGCAAGAGGGTATCTCACTTAATTCTCACATCATCCTTTCATAGGTGAGAAAATAGAGGCTTAAAAAAGTGATTTTCCCCTTGTTATTCAGCTACAAATGGGAAGTCATGACTCAAATATGGGGCAGTCTGACTATAAGATCTCTGTTCTTAACTTCTCTCCCATATTGTAATACACCTGGACCACTGAAATGGACAATCTTCATACACTGATTTTGTTACCTTCAGAATGCCTAGGTAAGGCTCATAGGCAGGCAAGAAGGGTAAATTTTGACCCCGGAAAATTGGCACAAATGGGGAAAAAATGAATATATTCAAGAGCATTTCCTCCAGTATTGAAATTACTCCGAATGCTGGTAAATTCGGGCTGCCCATTCTCACCTCCCTCTGTGTCCACAACTCCTTGGTCTCCTTCAATTTCATTTCCCTTTGGTTCAACTTACTGACCCCATATGGAATGCTCCATGGCTTAAGTTAACCTCACTCTGCTGAGCGCTGGAGACACAGAGAGGTGCCTGACATGGTCCTGCCCCAGTGGGATTCACAGGACAGTGAGGATGAGTGAAGACAGAAGCTGTGGGTGCTGGGTGCCTGATGGTAGCTACAGACTGGAAATGAGACCAGGTTTGGAGGAGGGAAAGGGCCTGAGTCACCAGGGAAGGTTTCTGGAGGAGATGGGATCTCAGCTCTGCCTTGGAGGCAGGGCTTACATAATAAATATACTGTGGTCCTTTGTTGTTATGGATGTTTTAATGGAATTTTGTAAAAAAAAAAAAAAAAAAAGAAATAGAAAAAAATGCAATCTACTGAAAGAGCAGGAAGCAGCAAAGGAGAAAATTGGGAAAATAACCCTCTTAGAGACATTCCTTCACCTACCTGGTGCTGGATTACCCAAAAGCATCAGCTAAAGTAGGGTCATCCCCCCAAAAAAATTTTTGAAATAATTTGATGTATTTTTTAAAAATCTCATCCTGGGAATTTAACTGGACTATTTACCCTTATTCCATCCATCAGTTTTAGGTAAGAGTATGCATGGGCCCTGGAATCAGACCACTGGGCTCAAATCCTGGTTGTATCACCTCCTAGCCAGGTGACCCTGGGCAAAATTACTTAACTTCTAATAGCCTCAGTTTTCTCATCTGCAAAATAGAAATGCTAATAGTACCTCATAGGGTTCTGGGAAGGGTTAAATGAATTATTGCGTAAAGCACAGTGTGTGGTCCATAAGAAGCTACTGTTATAAAGAGGGGAACATCCCAAGATCTTTAGAGTTCAGAGGAGCTAAAAATTTTAGCCCAACCCTGACTTCTACCTTTAACAGCACCTTCAGAACCTCCTTCCTTTGTTATAAGATTCTTTCAACCCTTCGATGCATGAGAAATCAAGCATTCATTTCCCTGCTTAATTTTCCAGACTTTGTGCTTGGTCAATAAACATATTTTCAGTCCCAATCCCACATGCTTCTTTGGGACTTTTCATGTGATAAACATCCCTTCTGTGCTCTTGCGTGTGGTGTCCTTCCTCCCTGCTCTCCACTGAGAGCCTTCTTGCACAGACATCTGCTCCATTAGGCACAACAATGACCCCACCAAGGTCAGACAATGGCTGTGGCCACATCTGGACCCTGACAACCCTCCCCTCATAGACTAGAGCCCAGGGCTCAGCCACTGATGGAGGCCCAGAGGGCAGTTGGAAAACTTCACAAGACAATCCAGCCTGATTGTTTGGGGATGTCTGACTTCTGACTGCTAAAAATGAGCTTGAGGAATTAGATAGGAAAAGAGAGACCATGCAATTATGTTCCATCTCCCAATTTTCTGAGTCAAGAGTTGTTAGTTCCAGTTAAATTAGTATTGATCAGAGTCTCCTGGGTGCTTGTTCAAATGCAAACAACCTCATATCTACTGCATCAGAATCTGGGAAGAGGACCTGGAATCGGCACTTTTATGGTTACCCCAGGTGTTTCTAATATGCGAACTTGGACCACCACATGTGGAGAAGAGCTGCCTAGAACTCTCTCTTCCTGCAGGTGAAGTGGGAGGAGGGTTGTCCAAGAGATACCTGTTGCTTCAACTGCAGCAGCGCTGCTTCTATCTGCCTTCTTTGGTTATATTTCGCTGTAGGCTTTCTTCTTCCCATAAATTTTCTTCAGTTTTAAAAAATTGTTTTTTGTAGTCTTTGGAGTACTGGAAAGAACATTAGATTTGGAGTCCAAGTGGCCTGAATTCAATTCCCCACTCTGCTATTTATCAGCTGTGTGACATTGGGCAAGTTTCCAACCTGTCTGTGTCATCTCCTCATGTAAAGATAATCCTACTTCACCAGGCCATTTCAAAGACCCAGTGAAATGATGTGTGAGTAACAGCTTTAGGAACGCTGGATCATTCTCCAGTGCAAGTTTTTATCCTTAGCTTGGAGTCTGCTGTGCCCACATTCAAATCCAGCAAGTATATGGAGTTCTGCACACAAAGGCACCTTTTCCCCCTTTTCTGCCTTTGTGTGATTTTGGTTTCCCTGTGGACTAAATCCATGACAAGCCTCGGCCATGGCATGGAGATGGGACTTTCTTCCCAGAAAGGAGTCTGGTCTGAGCATCTTCTGAACTCCAACATAACTGATGTCATTCCTCCACCCTACCCCATTGGCTGCTGTCTCCTGACCTGATTGCTAGAGAAACCACTTGAGAAAGGCGCCAGGAGTTAGGGCTGTGTCTGGACCAGTCGAGTGAACAGTTTTCAGCAGTCAGTCCTCTTTGTAGCTCCTTTTCTTGAGAGCCTTTACTAGGCAGCATGTCCTCCTATCTCCTTGCAGTATCTGCTGATGGAATGCACAGGTGAGTCTCCTTGGAGACCACCAGCTTACCGGGAACAGTCCACAGTCAGAGCCACCACTCTTCATGGCTGAGCTCCATCCTTCCTTCCAAGCTGTCCTCCCTCTCCCCTCTCCACCATCGCCATAGCAACACAGCGGTGTAAAAAAATAAAAGAGCTGAGGCATCTAAATATAGTCTGAGTCTCAACACTTCCAGCATGGAGCCTAAAACCTAGGGTGTGACAGCTACAAGCATCCACAGGATAACCGGCAGCCAGGAGGGAGGATGAGTCCAAGGAAGGGGTCAAGGATAGAAGCGATGGGAAGGAAACAGTTGTCTACTGCGCCTGCTGCCTGTGCTTTCTCATGTAACCCGCACCACCACCCGATGTAGATATGACCATCTCAGAAAGGTTAGGAATTTGGCCAAGGACACAAAGCTATAAGCAATAGAACTAAAATGTTAACTCAAGTTTCTGTGATCTCAGAGTTTTTCCTCCATACCTCATGGACAGGTGCAGGTGAGAGATTTTGCTGGAAGCACTGACCTCTTTGAGCAGGTCATACAAACAATCTGAGTCCAGAGCTCAACTAAGTTATTGGATGACTTAGGCCAAATATATGGCTTCTATCCAAGCAGCCCCTGGAAGGCTGAGGAAAATGAGGGGGAGGCTGCATTTCCCAGGGTCAGGAAGAGATGGTGTGGGGGTGGAGGCCATTATCATGTCCTAAAATGGAACTTACACCAGTGGAAAAAGGGCATGATTAGAAGCCCGAAATCAGAGAATGTCCACCATGATTCATGCCATCATTCGTTCCACATATTTATTAAGCATCTGACATGTGCTCAACTCTGGAGATACAGAGACAGTGGAAACGAAACAGCCCCTTCCCTTGTAAAGCTTAGGCTAGTGGTGAGGACAGATGAGAAGACAATTACACAAGTGACAAACTCTTTACACTGTAACATGTACTGTGAGTACATAACAGTGATGATTCCAGTGGAAGAGAAATACAGAAGCTCTTACAAATAAAAGAAATCCACTGGGCGATGTTAAAGGTGATGTGCATTGTCAAGGTGAAGAGAGAGACTGAGCTAGCCTCAGCCATGGGCTTGTATAATCAGCACGCCCTACAGACCCACTCCCGACCCTGTGTCTTCATAATAAACATGAAGTCCCTCTGATAGCCATACAAGTGAGGCTTCAAAAACCCAACAAACTAGACCCAAATGAAATCTGACAGTAAGGAAATTTATGACATCTCCTTCCTACAGCTCTTGGTATCACTGTCAGAAAACTGAACATGTGTGTTGAGGGTGCCCGTGTCACGGTGATATTTAGAGAAGGCAGGTGATCAAGCTATGGTATTGGCTACTTACGTGCCTGTGAATTATGCAGGTGTGGGAGGGGAAGGAGTAGACTTTAAAGTTGTGAATTTCTGCAGATCCAAAGCTTTCCAAGGCAAGGCAGCAAATATGGGGGATGTTGTATGAATAAGTTAGAATTAGATAATATAATGTGTGTGGAGCCCTTTAGTTCTTCAGAGAAAATGCTGTCTAAATACATCGTGCTCGCATCAAAGATAATGATACGTTACCCTATTTTTAGTGCTCTGCTACCTACCTGCCAGCTATTTCCCAGGGATGTGGTAACGATGAATGGGCAAGATCTGGAGAAAGCGCTTTAAAATCCTTGGTTAAAGGCCCTCCAGGCAGACGTAGAATTTTAAATGTATTATATTACTGTCACGGTCACTGTGTTTTCTCTTATCACCCTGGAGTGTCACTGCCTTTGTTTCAGGTGAACGGCTCTGCCTGACTATTTCATGTCCCAAATGTCAGCAGAAAGGCAGCGGCCCCCAGATGTGTAGTATAAACAAACACGGTTTGAACTGCGGGATCCAGAGCCTTTCTGGGCTGGCTCCTGTCAGCTGATCCTCACCTCTCTATAAATCTAGGCTTCCCAAGCTCATTTTTTCCCCTTCAACAGGAATATTTAAATGTCCTGCTTGAAATGAGTATTGACTGCAAACCTTCCTCACGCCCCTGAACAGAGTTGAGAGGTGGAGTGGGAGGAAGGGCAGAAGTGTTCAGAGAGGGAAACAGACCCTCTTCCACCACTGCGCTTCGCCCGGCCAGAAGCGTAAGGGAGCAGAGCTCAGAAGTCACTGCAATGGGGCAGGGTGGAAAGGCGACTTGAGAAATTGGTGCTGGAACCATGAAAATCAGATTCTGGCATCTCTGGGAAAAGAAAAGAGCGTGAGTGAGGGGCTTATCCAGCAACAGGAGCAGCCAGGATCAGGCTAGAAGGAAGTAATTCAGTTGCTGCCTCTACACACTGTGCCATCCATGGAGAACTTCTTTATCCAACTTTGAGATGCCCTCAATAGTAGAAGGGGACACCATTGCTTCTTCCACACATTCCCCTTGGAGCTAAAACAGGACACTCGAAGACCCATATGTCTCTAACCAATGGGATTAAAATAGGCAAACGAACCGCCCTAGAATCGCGCTAGGGCTCCCACCTAGGAGGGAGCAGAGAGTGTGTGATCATGGGGGAAGGTTACCCCTCGAAAAGCATTCAGCTACCACTGGGGCAGCAGCAGGTACAGGGGAACGATGACCCCGATTTCCAAACAACCTTCCTAAGACAGGGTGAGACCAATATGCAGTGATATGAAAATGAGGAAAGGTGTTGAGGAAACTCAGTGCCTCTCAAGGCATGCCATTTTGTCTGTCATTCTTCCTCAGACTAGACCACAGAGCTCCAAAAATACCCTGCCTGGTCCCAAACCAGCACCTATCAAACTTCTAATTGTCTCACCCTCTTCCAACCCTGTCCTGGGAATTAGGGGGGAAATCCTTTTATAACTTAAACAGCCCATCATCAAATTAAATGACATTTATGACTACTTATTCTATGCCAGTTACTATACTATGGGTTTTACTTGCATTATCTCATTTCATCTTCTCAAGAACCCTATGAGGCAGGTTTTACTACTGCACCCAGCTTCAGATAAGGAAACTGAGGCTCACAGAAATTAAGTAATTTGCCATAAGCCATAAAACCTGTAAGCATTGCATCCAGATATCTCTGATTCTAAGGCCAATGCTCTTAACCACAAATGATCAAATGGATAATTATTTTCATGGCATCAGTCACAGGAAGGAACAACAGAGAATGTGCTTAACTAAAGTCATCACTGAATAATTGGAGTGACAGCAGAGCCAGGATTCTAGCCAAGGTGACTCTTCTCATGCACGTTTTTAAGGCCAGGAAAAGGAGTTTAGACTTGTTTTGGAAGGGAAAAGGGAGCTGTGGGAGTGATCTTTTCATAAGAGTAGCCTAATATAATAATAGTGCTGTGAAGGGAGTAGTATGTGCAAGAATGGAGTCAGGGAGACCAGCCAAGAGTCTGCCTCAGTATCCCTGTCAGTAATCACATGCTGAGTGTCAGTGGGCTCTGCAGTCAGACAGGCCTGGGTGCAAAGTCTGGCTCCACCACCCACTGGTATCCATGAATCATTCAATCATTCAACAAACATGTCTATGTGCCAGAGACAAGACAGATCAGACAGATAAGGTTCCTGCTCTCATAAAGCTTTTCTTCTGGTGGAGGAAGCAGACCATACACAGATAAATAAATAAACAAGATAAAGATGAAACAGATGATTTGATGGAGAGTTGGAGGGCTGATCAGATTGGGTAGACAGGGCAGTGGCACGTAAGCTGAGACATTTCAGAAGAACCTGGTCATGAGGGTATCTAGAGAAGAAAAGTTCCAGGCAGAGGAAACAGGTGTGAAAAGGCCCTGAGGCAGATGCATTTGAGAAAACAGAAAGAAGGCAAGTATGGCTAGGGCAGGATGGGTGGAGGAAAAGTGGTGGACGGTGAGTGGAGGGGCAGCAAGGTGGAGATTTGGAGACTTGATCGGCATTTCTCAGGGTGATTCTGGAGCCAGCAGCATCAGCTGCACCTGGGAACTTGTGAGGAATGCCAATTCTCAGGCCCCCTCCCAGATCTGCTGAATCAGCACTCTGTGTTTTATCAAGCCTTCCAGATGGTTCTGAGCATGCTAAAGTTTCAGAATTCTTCGACTAGATCATGCAGTTTCAATTTTATTTGAAGTGCAATGGGGACCTATGGAAGGATTGACTAGAGGAGCAGCATGTTATGATTTTCTTTAAAAATAACTTTTTTTAAAGTACTCTGGCTGCTGAGAGGAGAAAGGACTGTAACAGGATGAGAGCAATGGAAGCAGGGAGACAAGCTAGGCGGCTATTGCAGGAGTGGCGGTGAGCGGTGACAGTGGTTTGAGTAGAGTGGTGTGGCGGTAGGAATGGGGTCCCAGCAGATGGGACATTGCTGACAAATGGAGTGTGTGCGGCTCACACAAGCCGGCTAGGACAGGGAGGCCGAGGCTGGGCCACCATCTCTCCAGAGTGCAGTTCAAAGACCATATTTAAAAGAAGACAATCCACCCTCCTCCCATCCCCTCCCTATTGTCTAAAAATAGGGAGCATGTGGAGATCTGGCCTATGGCAAACTGGGGCTGGCACAGGGGAGCTGAGCTCTTGCGGAGGGTGGGTACTTCTGGGGAGGAAGAGGAAGAGGAGGGACAAATGAGGAGTGGCGTGGTGAAGAACTGATAGACTGAAAGTTTGAGGATGTTCTCTGGCTTCCTGAAAGGCTTAAGGGATTAGCTCTGCAGGGTGAACTAGGAGCCCTAGTTACATTAAATAAACACACACACACACACACACACACGCACACGCACACGCACACGCACACGCTTGAATGAGACCTGTAGTTTCTAAAAACAAGAGTTGTGGTTCTTTGCTCATATCATTACCCATAAAGATCCCAAAAGAGAAATAGAGCCTCTTGTCTTCCTTGTATAGGCTCAGGGAGAACAAATGACTTAGGGGAACCCGCAGCAAGAAAGTAACAGCAGCAGAACACAAACTCAGGTCTTTTCACAGTGTGACATTCTTTCCATGATACCACAAGACATCAAATGACCACTAGAGAGATCTAACTAGGATTAGGGTTAGGGTGAGGTGAGCGAGGTGAGTCATGCAAGTGCAGGATAGGAACATGGCTTTATTTACAATTTTGATAGTTTGTTCATCATGGATTTTTTTTTTTGCATTAATTCTGACTTTTAAAAATCACTGGCTTGCACTGTGGCTCCCAGCCCTGTAATCCCAGAGCTTTGGGAGGCTGAGGTGGGAGGATCACTTGAGGCCAGGAGCTAAAGATCAGCCTGGGCAACATGGTGAGACCCTGTCTCTACTAAAAATAAATAAATAAAAATAAAAAATAATATTAGCCAGGAGTGGTGGCTCATGCCTGTAGCCCCAGCTACTCAGGAGGCTTAGCCAGGAGGATCATTTGAGCCCAGGAGTTCAAGGTTATAGCAAGCTATGATCATGTCACTGCACTGCAGCCTGGGCAACACAGTGAGATCCTGACTCAAAAAAAAAAAATCATTGCATTAAAATATTATTTATTTACATCAGCCTTTTGCCTTGACTGTCAGAGAACTTTAGACTTTTAAATGTAAAGGAAATAGGATTTCCTCCCCCTCCTTTGTGAAAATCTCAGCTTCTGCTTTTAAACTTTATTCCCCAAGATGTTGGCCTACTATGTTCCTCTCCAGATCACCAGGTTGTGTGAAACTAGCAGTAGGCTAGATTCTCAACGTGAGAGCAAAGGATACACCACTCCTACAGCTGAGCTGGGACTAGGACTCAGGCCCTCTGGCTCCTAGCCTTTGATAGCCTGGGCCCCATTTTGTCTCTAGACAGTGCAAAATAAGAATTTTTCATTTAACTAGGAGAAGAAGGGAAGAAGAACCACGAACTGGAAAACAGGTCATTTAGAAGGTGGAAATTTCTGACCACCCCTTTGGGACCTACAATTCAGTACATCGGAAATGATAACAGTAGCTGACATGCAACCTTCGTGCTGTTCTGTCATCCAGGGCCACTGCATTGCACAAGGCCAGGGAGCAGTGTTCTCATCAACTTCCGTGTGCCTGGAGCTCAGTGCAGATGTGCAGTGCTGTAGCTCTGCCTTGGTTTAGTCCCTGATTGGTTCAGCCAAGAAGATGTCTATAAAATCAGCTAATCTTCCATGCAGTTAAGTCTCTAATTGAAGTATTTTTTTTCTGCCCAGCCCAGGGACAGCAATCTTTCCTGGATTTGCTATTTATGGAGATCTCTAGAAATTATCCACCAGAAATGCGGGCTCTGTAAGTGCTCTAGTGGACAGGGGTTTAAGACGGAAGACAAGGAGCTTTGATTGTGTTTGACTCGGGTCCTGAAGAACCACCGCCTCTCTCTTTCTATTATTAGAAGGTTTTTCTTGGACTCAACATTTCATGTTTATACAATACAAACTTCCCTCCTTTCTGCTTGGGTCAAAATCATTCTTTTAAAATGAGATCCCCAACAGAGAGAGAAAGCAAGACCGAGAGACTCAACATCTCTAAAGCCATGAATCAGATAGCCAGTCACTTGTTCTCTTCAGTGCAGGGAGCAGACACACTGTTAAATAAAATGATTTTATAGATTATTCTTACTGCCTTTCCAAGAAGGAGATTTATCAACTTCACGGTGCAGCATCCATTTATTCCCAGACCACTGGTGTTTTCTTACTTCCCCTCTTGACTCAGAAGATGGAGAGAATTGGGGTGGCAAATATTCCTCCCTTCCCCGGCCCCACTCCCTTGTGGGTGAGTCAGGGCAAACCTGGGGCCCAAATGGGGCCATAAATAACTGAGTCACATGCAGAGCTGAAGCCCTCACAGATCCCTGCTATGGAAAACAGAAATGTAATTCCCCTTTGAGAATAAGTAGGCAATGCCCCTGCAGAGACTGCTTTCAAGAAGGCCAGATTCTCCCTCTAATGTCTAGTGGAATGTTCCCTACCTTCACCCCACCCCATCATACCCCTACTCTCTCACACACACACACACACACACACACACACACACACACACACAATCAGGAATATGACACACTCCTCCCCACCATAGGACAGCAAAAAGGGAGAGGAATCTTTGTCAGAGCTTAAAGAGGTGAGAGCTGCTGTCCTGGCAGAGAGAGTGTAATGAGACAATGGTTAAGCACATTCCTTTTCCCACAGGTGTGAGTACACCCACACATACACATACTTTTATCTTTGCTTGGTGGCCACAAGATATAGTCAAGCTCAGGAGCCTTCTAGAATTTTGTTCCTGTACTCAAGCTAAGAGTTATTTGAGCTGCCTGAGAAAAGTTAATAAGTTGGTTCCCTCCCCAGAGACATGGAATTGTCTAGGGTTTAATATAGCCTCCTGCCCCATGGAAATTCCACTCGAGCAAACAAAGGGGAGAGACCAAGGGCTATTTTCTGTACATGGACACACCACTCGACTGTAAGTTCCATGACCGTAGGAACATCCTTCTGATAAATATTGAGTGAGTGGGTAGATGGATGCGTGGATGAATCAGGGACCATGTGTCCAATAAGCATTTTTTTCAGAGCTCTGTACCTCGAGCTGGGCTAAGCACATCAGAGGAGCTGGGGGTAAGACATATTCCAAGCCCCTGAAATATAGCCTAGCCCGAGGCAAAACAATTACCCAGGAAGCAACCAGGAAATGCTTCAGGCAGGACATGATTAATTTAGTGCAACAGTCACAATGTAGGAAACTCAGCATGGGCTGGATGTGCAGGAACATCCTCTCAGACCCAGGCAGTCCCTGGACTCTATTTTAGTGGGGCAAGGGGGACCTGGCAAGGTAGAGAGGAGCCATCCCCAACTCCTCAGCACAAACCGAACTCATTTCATCCCCCTTGAAGCCACCGTCTCCTTTCTCACCAGCAAGCTTCTTATACATGTCGTCCCCTCTCTCTGGAAGACTCTGCTCCTCTTAACCAAACCAACTCAACTCATCATTCAGGCCTCTGCTGAAATATCCCTTCCTCTGCAAAGACTCCCTGATGTCCTTATTCTAGACCAGGGGTGTCCCCAGCCCTGCTCTTCCCCTACTGTCACACTTATCACACTTCCCTCCAGTTACTTGGCTAATTATCTGCCTCCCCACTACACATGAGACTCTTTAAAGGCAGAAATTGTGTCTTCCCTGCTTGATAATCATGCCTGGCATGTATTAGGTGCTTAATAAATTCTTATTGAAAGAAAGGGAGGGGTGGAGGGAAGGATGAATGGATACAGGGATGGATGGATGGATGGGTAAGAGGAAGGAAGGAAGGAAAGAAGGAAGGATCTCTGGGGTGAGCAGAGGGATGACATGCTTTGGGCATAATGAGGAATCTTGACGTGCAGAGCTTGTGCGGACAAATTTGAAAAGGTAAGATTGCAGAGATGGATGGGTGGATGGGTGGATGGATGGATGGACAGTAAAAAGAGCTTCCAATTAATTCCCAGGATGAAGGGTTAAGTCTGTATCCTCTAAGAAAGGAAGGAGAGGATAAAAATTTGTGATCTAAAATCTTTTCTCTCCTGTAGAGCTGCCCTGAAAGGCATGACAGCCTTCAAAAGGAAAGGCACCTACTTTAGAAGACTGCTTTTCTAAAAATCAGAAACTTTGCCCTCACCTTTGGGAGACAGAGAAATGGCCCCCTTGGGGCTTTTGGCACCATCTTGTCTCTGATCGCATCCCGAAGTCTAGGTCCATAATCGTACAGTTATCCCAGAAGCCCTTTTCCCTCTGGCCACCGGTAACAAGCTCTTCAGGAGCTGCGAACGTCGATATTTAGGAGAACAGAGGAGCCAACCATGGGCTGTGATGCCCGGTCATGTGCCCAGACCTTTCAGAATGAACAGAGTGAGAATCAAGTCCTCGTCTCTGTGGGTCTGCACTCATGCCCAGCAGTCAGGTCTTAATCATCAATAGACACAGTGTTCCTACGCTTTGCCCAGGGCAAGCCACACCCTCGTGGGTTTCAGATCAGTCCATCGGAGAAGCTGCAAGTGGCAGAGGCCTCATCAGGAGAGTCCGGAATAGACACCAAAACAAAAGGAACCCTGTGCGTTCTCCCCCACATGCACCCATACACCCTTCCCTCCCACTTCATCCCTCCCTTTCTGGTCATCCTCCCACCTACCTGACCATCCCCCCAAACTGCAGAAAATTCTTCAGCGAGATCCATCTCTGTGCTCAGCCTGTCCCATATGCCTGTTGGGTCAGGCATGTATGTAGAATCATGCACCAGGCAAGAGTCTGCCCATCAGGGTTGCTGCATACAGTTGTTCAGGTCGTGTGCTACATAAAGACCCTGAAGTTGAGGCTAAAATCCAGCCAGTGTTGTCCACACCAAGCCCTGCCCCGTGGCAAGGTGCTATGTAAGCCAGAGGAAGGCCCCCCCGTCCTTGTCAAACTATTTATCTTCAGGGCTGTATCCTTTATCTACTTTGCACAAAGGACCCTTCCATTGGGACAAAGTATTCTGATTACAAAATAGATTCTGCGAGATAATTCCAAGAGATCATCTGGCTCAGTTCCTGCCTCCATAAAATAAATAAGCCTCCCATATTAGTTGTCTATTGCTGTGTAACAAATTGTCGCAAACGTAGAGGCTTAAAACAATAACCATTTATTACTATCTTCGGTTTCTGTAGCTCACAACCACCCAGGCAGGCTTGACTGGGTTCTCTGCCTCAACCTCATGCTTCACATCTTTCTGGCTTCCCCCTCTTCTTTAGCCAGAGAAAGCTCTCTGCTTTCAAGGGCCCATGTGATTCAATCAGGCCCACCTGGGCAATGTCTCTATTTTAAGGTCAGCAATGATGCCATATCGCATCCCGTACCATTAACGTTATGGAGGTGGTATCTCAGCATATTCATAGGTTCCAGGGATGGGGGTAGAACATCGTTGGTGGAACATTTTAGAAATTCTGCCTTTCACGGCCTCCCTACCTTACCCACAATCCTTTAAAAAGCCAAATTTTTAAGGCTTTTTGCCAAAGACTTTTTTGAATAAGCACATTCATACTTCATTTTGTCAGATACGTACCCACTTTGAGCAAAGGTGGCACGTGGTAACATAATTTGTAAATCAATCCAAACTATCTTTTCCCATCATAACTTCTCCCATCATAACTTCTCCCAGACATGTTGGTAGAATCCGATGCTGTCAGTGGTGTGCTGGAGCAGGCGCCTACCAGCCTGCGAGAGCTGATTCTTCAATGTTTAGGAATTTTGCAAGTTGATTGTTAGACTGTTAAGCAGCTTGAAATCAACCATAGGGAGAGTATTTTCACCGTGGAAGGCAAACACTCCAAATCAGGGTTCCTTTTTACTCCCAGAGAGCTGCTTTACCAGCTAGCTCACCACTGGGTGTAGCTCTTTAGAGGCCATCCACCTGACCTCCCGGAACATGCTAGAATCCTTTCCATGGCCTTGTTCATGCATGGTCATCATCCTGTTTTTTAATACCAGCAGAAATGAGACAATCACTTCCTTATAAGCAGTTCATCTCACTGATGTAATGGTATATGGAAGGGGTGCAGTCCACCTCCCTGGAACTGCTAGCCAGAGGTCCCAGCCCTTTGGAAGCAGCACTCGTGACAGCCCCAGAACCATCTGGTGTGGGTACCATGTCCCCCAGGGGACATCTCTCCTCTGGATCCACATATCAGACCCCAGGAGTTAGAAGCACAGTCTTTAGAGCCACACTGAGTTCAAATCCCAGCTCTGCCACTTATTTAGTTTTCACTTCGGGCAAGTGTCTTAACTTTTCTGGTTATCTGGTTTCTTATCTGTGGAAATGTGGATAAAAATAGTACCTACCTCGTAGGTTATTGTAAAGATTAAATGAGATAATATTAACATATACAGAAAACATGGCACCTTTCCTGACCTGTACCTACCTCTCAGGTTAGTTGTGAGGATTAAATTACTTAATAGAAGTAAAATGCTTAGAGCTACGCCTAGCACAAAGTAAGCATCGGGTAAGTATTAGTAAACTGATTTGAAGTGTGGTTTCTAGACTCCTCATCACCCTAGTCACCCCCTACCCTGGGTGTACTCTAATGTCCCTCTCAAAATGTAGTGTCAGAATTGACCTAACCAGTCCAGCCTTTGGCTGAAATGCCAGACTCTGATTCCAGCCCCCTACGCCCTGACTGGCGATAGCATTTGAGCAGCGGCTCTCCTTTCCCTACATTTTTAGCAGAGCCAGAGAAACTTCTCCATGGAGTCGGGCCATAGAGCAGCAGCATCCGCATCCCCTGGGACCTGGTGAGGAAGGCAGACTCTTGGACACCCCCCCCCAGCTCTGCCGAGTCAGAGTTTTCACATGAACAAGATGCCTGGGTGATCCATGTGCACACTCAAGTTTGAGAAGCATGGTTTTCAGGAACCCTGGGACGCACTTGTTTTCAAGAGAAAATCAGTTAGAGCATCCTAAGCCTTCTCTTGAGACAGGAGCCTTTTCCCCAGACCTCGGGGGAGGGGTTGGGAGAGTGTCAGTGCTGGGCTGTCAGGGAGAGGGGCGGGGGGCGGGGGGGCCTGCCTAGGTTCACAGAGTCAGAAGCCTGGCAAGGGAAGAGATGGGGGCGGCTGGCAACCAACTGGGAAGATAAAGGAGACAACAGGAAAAACCCAACACAGAGACGTGAGGCTTCTGAGAGCTCCAGGGAAAGGCTCGCTGCCCCTCCACCAGCTCTGTCCTGCTGCTCCAGATCAAGGCAGTTTTGTGAACAAGAGCTGGCCTGGAGCAGCAAGGATACATTTAGAAGTGATGAAAGGGAACCCTTCTTGATATGGTGAAGAGTCATTTGGTAGGAATCGGGAGGGAAAAGGTCACCGAGTCAGAAGCCCAGCCTGTATTTAGAGATTATTTCTGGCATGGGAGGGCCAAAGGGTTAGGAGGCCACCTACTCACAAGGCAATGCAGAGGCAGAGCCACTTATTACCTGCCTGCGCTGCCAGACTTTCAACGGGGGAATTCTGTGGTTCCTCGCTGTGGTGGCAGCTTGGGAATGGTGCCCAGAGCTTATCTACCTGCTGGTAGGAAAAAAGCTATAGGAGTAGGAAAGGACATGTGCTAAAATCCTAGCTCTGCTGCCTGCTAGCTGTGGGACTCTGAGCAAGTTACTTAACCTCTCTGAGTATCTGTTTTCTTACCTTTTAAAAGGAAGTAATAATAATACCTATGTTAATACAGCAGAAGGATGAAATAAGAAAGTTCTTCTCATGGTACTGAAAACCATGTCAGCATAGCATTATCTTGGATTTCGTCCTTCCTTTATAAAGTGAAACTCACAGCATCCTCCTCCAATGTATTATTCATCCATTCAACTCATAAATGCTGCTTACTCCCTCTTTCACTCCAAAGGAACGCAATAGCTAAAGAGAACACTTCCCTTTGCAGTACCCTGAGGATCAGAGGCTGCTTTGGAACTGGATGTCCTCGATGCAAAGGAATGTTTTGCAAGGCCAGCCAGACAGCCCAGAAATGCATTCCTAATCCCTCCTGGGTTGTTGGTGGGAGATCTCTTGGGAGCGTCTTTTCCAAGCAGTACAGCCAGGTCTTATCTGGCAATGCTGTGTGCTGTGGAAGGCTGGGAGGAGAGGCAGGTGCAGGCCCTGGAGCTTCTGACAGCATTACTGGCTCTAGGAGTAGCTGCCTCCATGACCACTCAGTAACTGCCATTGTGATGGAAGGAGGAGTTGGGAATGGTGGGGGGGACAAAGGATTCAAAACCCCTTACTTGAACCAATGAGTTAGATCCCCGGGGTGTTGGAAAGATCTTCTGCAGAGTGGACAAATGTAGTAGCTTATGTAAGCCGAAGGTCAAGGTTTGATGCTACTGGGCTTCCGGCTTCTTTGTTCCACTAAGAATCCTTAGGCATTCCCTGAAAGCAGCCTTCAAAATATTTTTTCTCCCTAATGACTTAAATTTTTACTGCAAAAAAGGCAGAGTAGATTCATTCTGCTTGTGTTAGAAATTCACCACTAGTCACTCAGCAAGTCCTGATTGAGGCCTCCTACCTGCCAGGGGCTAGGTGGGGCACCAGACCACGGTGCCAAATAAGACAGACAAGTCCCTTGTCCTCTTGGAGCTTACACGCTAACGTGGACAGACGGGCGGTAAATGAGAAACTAACCAGCTACCTTGAGGCTGCGATAAGTGCACTGAAGGGAACGAGCAGAGAGATGATATGGAAAGTGACCACCTAGAGATAAGGTGGCCAGGGAAGGCCTCTCTGAGGAGGGGATGTTTACTGAGCGCCCAAAGGACAAGGATCAGCACAAACCCGGGTGAAGACTGTCCCAGGCAGAGGGAATAGCAGGGGGATGCCCTATGTAGGAAAGGGCTTGATTTGAGGAATAGGAAGACCAGCATGTCTGGGCCCCGTGAGCAGGGGGAGAACGTTATGAGTGAGGTCTGAGAGGCCAACGGCAGCTGGATGGAGCAAGCTCCCACAGGCCATGGTAAGGGCTTTGCATTTATTCCAATCACAGGGGGTATGATAGGACCTGGACTGCATATTTAATAGATAAGCTGGCTGTGATGTGGGGAAGGGATTGAATGAGGAGGACAAAGGCGGGAGCAGGGAAATCTCTTAGGAGGTACTGCAAAGTCCAAGGGAGAGGCGATGGTGTCCGGATCCAGGCTCTGATGGCACTGGGAAAGGTGTGGTAAATTGAATATGCTGGGGACAGGGCAAGGTGGTGGGGGGACGAGTGAGGGAAAGGAAGGAGTCAGGTGACTGTGGATGTGGGGCTTGAGCAGTTTGGTAGATGACGGTGTCATTGACTGAATGGGGGAAGAACAAGTTTGGAAAGAGAAACTCAAGACCCGGCTGGTGACTCTTACTAAATTTAAATGTTCTTGTGGCCTCATTTGTGACTTGAGCAGAAGTGGGAACTTTCTCAGTTTCAAGAGCTGGAAGGGATTTCTCTAGCCTCCAGGCAAGGTAACACCTTAAGTTCAGACAGACATGCTGCCTTCCCCAGGAGCGATCTCAGTGGGGGAATCCCACACTGCCTCCTCCTCCCATTCCACCCTCGTGGTTCCAGCTAGCTGACCTGGGTTCCTCCTGAGGCTACTGAATGCTCGTCCTCATCTCTGTTGTCCCCAACTAAGATGTCAATGGTGTCTCTTTTTCTCTTTATCTGCTCACTAAAAATCAAAACAAGCACAAACCACGCTATATTGTAGGACATGTGGTCTGTCCAACCCAGAGCAGAGCTCATCACTGATGGGGGCACAGGCCAGACTTTGAGAAAATGGGAGAGGTGCTCTCTGTTACCACTCTTAACATTCCCAGCCCCTCTAATAACCCATTTGGGATCTATCATTCCTGTTTTATCCAAACCTTTCTTGACCCACCTTCTATTTCTAGCTTGTACCACCTTTTGGGTCACCAATTCTATTTATTGATTTCCCCTTATTTTCTGACTTAATGGCTGGAGATGGTAAGATTCCCTTACATATTACTCTCAAGCCACCAAACTGGGGTTGTTGTCACTCTTGGTAATAATGGCTGCTATTTATTAAACATTTAGTAGGGAGCACAAGAGCCAAGAGCTTCACATGTATCATCTCATTTAAGAACACTACAGATTCGGAACTACTATTCCATTCTGCAAGTGAGACTTGAAGAACTTTAGCAAGTTGCCCAAGGTCACCTAGCTAGTGAGGGTTGGAGGTGAGACTTGAACACAGGGCATCAGTCTCCATTACCTGGAGGAAGGAAGGCCAAAGTGTTGTGGCCAGTCACAAGTTGAATAGTCATGCTCTCTATGGTGACTAGCCAGGTTTTCTATGACTGGGGTGGGTGTGACAAGTGACGAAGGCTTGGAGTCTGTCTTTGTAAGTGGTGGGGTGGTGGGGAGAGGGCTGTGTTAGTAACTGCTCTTGCATTCACTTCAGGCATGATGGACCCAGATCTGATTCCACAGGATCAGCAGTATGGACAACAGAGCCTGTGTAGACATCCAAAGCTCTAACGGTGACTTGGGGAAGACTGGGAGAGCAGAGATGTTGTCCCAAGTTGGCATGGAAAGACATTCCTACTTTATGAAAAAAAATAAAGGGAGAACATCTCGACTGGGGTCTGGCCCTGAAAAGTCCCCTCATTAAGCAATAGTTTGGAGAGGCCCAGGTCTACCACTGTTTTTAAGGCTCCCAGTAACATTAAAAAAGAGAAAAAAATAAATAAAAGAAAGATAGAAATGCAAAGCCAGGTTACTAAAATCGTTTTATATTTTTAAATATTTACATTAACAAAATAGCACCTTTTAACATAAAAAGCAATATAATTGTGCTAGCCACAAGATCATTGTAGGACTTAGAAATTAATCGTAATTCAGGGTGCCCTAGAGTTAAAAGGGTCCAGCTAGTGTGTCCCTGTGACTGCAGAAGCTTCTTTGGAGATAACGTCAATAATCTTTGAGGCCCGCTGTGAATTACCAGAATGTGTGACACGGGTGGAACAGCCCTCCTGGCTCCCCTGTGATCGTCACAGCCATGCAGAAAGGGAAAAATTCTATTATTTCTGGGCAAGGTTTCCACAGACCAATTAGTCCCTCCCTTTCTGCTTTTTATTATAAAATAAACCTTTTGGATCAACATCAGCTGATTTTGAAAGCCAAAAAATTCTGTCCTGTGCCAAAAGCAAGAGGGATAAGGAAGCAGATATTATGGGAGGACCTTAATGCCCCAGCCTTTATGAGTATATTGTTTCATTGCTCTCACAGCCACCCCGGGAAGGTGTAAGCATTACTCCCCCTGTTTGTATGTCGGTTAATTGATTTGTCCAAGATCACACAGCATACGCGGGGCTAGAACCCAGAGCCTTTGGCTGGGAAGCTCTTTCTTTGCAGTGTCCGAATGTGTTCGTGCCATGAAGCCACAGGAAGCTTGGGAGGATCCCCCGTGAGGCTGGAGGGGCCCCGGGCAGCCACTGTCCTCCAAGCCCCTGGGGTGTTCAGCAAGCTTGGATGCTTTGCTGTTTCCTTCTCTCTGTTTCTTCTCCTGGCTGACTTGGCCCCACCCTACTCCTTGCTTATGATACTTATTTTTCTATCCACAGCAGAACAGTTCACATCAAGGTAATTGATGGTGAGGCGTATGAGAAAAACAAGAATTACTTCATTGAGATGATGGGCCCCCGCATGGTGGATATGAGTTTTCAGAAAGGTGTAGTACCCCGTCCTCCACACTAACACCAGCGCCCTTCTCTCCCCTTGTGTTTCTTCCTCTCTCCACCCCGTTCGTCTCCTCTCCTCCTGTCTTCTGACTCTGGTTCACTTTCCCTTGTTTCTTCTCTTGCTCTCTCTTTCACTCTCTTTCCATCTCCATCTCCTCTTTCTGCTCTCAGCTCTGTCTTAACACCTGCCAGCCTGTCACATGGTAGCCACGAGGGATGCTCAAGACCAACGCTGATTTTTCTGGGATGGGAAAATGAGTGTGGGGAAAGAGAGAGAGAGAGCCGGTGCGCTGAGAGTGTCATATGTGAGGCTCTCAGCTTCTTTGGGGTGGCTTAGTGCGCAAGAAGGAAAAGGCCCAAGAGCACCAGCCAGCAGGGCAGCACCAGGAAACAGAATCAGCAGAGATCTCCATGGGGCAGTATTCTCAGGGCTAAGCTTGAAATTGAGAATCAATGTCCATGGATCATGGCTCATCCCACTCCCTGAAGCAGGCCCCAGGAGCCATCTGATCTCCCACATGCCTACTATCAAGGCTTGTTTCTCTCCCTGACCTTGACTGACCTGAAAGTACAGATGTGAGTTCTATGTCTAGGTCAAAGACCTACCTGCCTTCCTTGGCTTTTCCCATTAAGAGCATCTGGGTGTGCAGGCAGAGAGTTAGAACAACGGGAGAGAGGATTCTGACCAGAATGGATGCTTCCTTAAGAAGTCCATGGGACTTCTCAGAGTGGATGAAACCTTTGCCTTCAACTTAAATGACCCCTGCATCCCATGGCCTCCAATAGGTGAGTCAGGAAACCCTTTCCTGGATAGACCACACCGTGGGGAAGAAAGATGCCAGTACTGGGGCATTGTTCCTTCCCTGGCCGGGCTGTCCCTCATGCCCTGCCAGAGCGCCACCTTCCCATCCCACGGCAGAGTCCCTGCAGCAGAAAAACGGCCTCATACCTTCTAAACAGCCCCAGGGTCCCATATCAAGGGTCAAGAGAAATTCCCAAAAATGCCTCTTGACAACCGATGAGCTTTGTCTTTTGTCCGCTGAGTGAGGTATGAAAAGGTGTCTCAAAAATGCCCAAAAGGTGAAAAAAAATGTACACTCATGCATCACTTAATGACGGGTAATGTTCTGAGAAATGCCTCATTAGGAGATTCCGTCGTTGTGTGAACATCACAGAGTGCACTTACCCAAGCCTAGGTGGTGTAGCCTACTACGCACCTCGGCTCTGTGATATAGCCTATTGCTCCTGGGCTACAAACCTGCACAGCATGTTGCTGAACTGAGAACCATAGGCAATTGGAACACTATGTTAAGTATTTGTGTTTCTAAACATGTCTAAACATAGAAAAGGTACAGTCAAAACACAGTATTATAATCTCATGGGACCACTGCAGTACATGCAGTTCATTGTTAACTGAAATGTCGTTATGTGGTGCATGACTGTACCTGTAAAATACACACACCCCACAAATGCACAGCAAGTCCTGCCCAACAAACCACCTCAGATCAGCCTACTACGTCATAGGTAGCAAAGCTGAGTCCATCTTCAGAATGTAATAGGAACATCAGAGAAGACATTTAGGCCACCATTCATTAGCACCTCTTTGCCCTTTAGAGGGCATTTAGGTTCCGGGCCAAAAAAAAAAAAGGCAGAAAATAACAATTCTGTCTCACTAGTGGGACCTGCTGGGCTCCATGAGAGACCAGGAGAAGCCACACAGGAAGAGCCAGGTCCACATAGCAACCTCTCCACATGACCATGGGTCTGAGCCAGCCTGGAGCCAGTCTGTGGAGGGGAGTGATTTTCAAGGAAACTTTGCTTCCCTGGGTGATCTGTTTTTAAAAGACGCTATGCTTTGTTGAGACACCCAGAGACAAACAGAAACCTCCATCACCTTGTGCCCTGGACCCATGGTAATCAACATTTAAAGAAGCCAGTTTGGGGATGTATCACCCCTATATGATGGAAGTCCAGAGTTGGCTTATAATTTGATGATTTATATCATTTTCTTCACATTTTTCCAGAAGTGGATCAGCTGTAAATAGCAAAGGATTCCTATATCATATTGTGGTTAACACATATATATTTCAGTTCCCCCCACTGAAGCCCTATGAGACAAAGAATGGAATTCTGACTCCCTTTCTTTTCTCTCTCTCTCTCCCTCTCTCTCTCTCTCTCTCTCTCTCTCTATGGTTTCCCTTCCTCATAAATACTTATTTTTTTAAAATTTTCTTTATGAGGCTCACAATAGAATGGAGTATAAACACAGAGAAGGGACACAAGCCTTGGCTTCTGCTGACGTATTTCCTGTTGTGGACCCTGGGTCATTCCTGATGGGCCAGTAGTTTACCTGCTGTCCAGAGAATTGGCACCGTTACCATGTGACACCCAACGGAATGTGCTGCCCACTCACTTCCTACTAACCCGCAGCAGGATCTAAAGCGCCTCCTCCCCACCCCTCCTCCTTCCTCCCCACTCCCATCCTGGATTTCCGGCTCCCTCCGTTGCCCATCTTTCCTAGCCTCACTCCCTTTCCCCCTCGCTCATGAGAACGACTGTGACCAAGGAGACAAGAAGAGCTAAGACCATTTTTTGTGTGAGAACAACACAATCCACCATGGTCCTGTCACAAGCCACCGTGGCGGGACCAGGCTGCATGTGCCAAGAGTGAATGGGAAGGATTTTAAAGGCTGTGCTCCAGCCGACCAATCCGTCAACCACCCCAGTCGACACACTCTCTCTCTTGTTGTCCCTACAGGAAAACCGTAAGGGTTAAAATAGTAGATGAGGAGGAATACGAAAGGCAAGAGAATTTCTTCATTGCCCTTGGTGAACCGAAATGGATGGAACGTGGAATATCAGGTGTGAGATTCTTTAAAAACAAAACAACCACCAAAAGAAAGAAAGAACGAATGTAAACAAACTGAAAAACAAAAGAAAAAGCAACTATATTTTTGTCTTCCCCCTTTTTTTCCCCCTTCTCCTCCTTTCTCTTTTTGACCAACGGACTTTTTTTATTCTTTTCCCTCCTGTATTCTCGCTCTCACCCTGTTTCGGTATCATCTCTGCCTTCTCAGCCTTAGCTTATTTCCAAATTCCTCCTTTCCCGCCTTCTGGGAAGCACTGCAGCCACAACTCCTTGTGACCCTAACGAGTGACTTCCGTGTTTTGTGACAAGTATCCAATTATCCAATTGCCACCAGCCCATGCACCCTCCCCTCCCCCACCCTACCCCCCACTGTAACCCGTAAATGTGAAAACTCCTTGGTGGGTGGGGAGGAGAAGAAAAAGAAAGGAATGTGATGCGATGCATGCCC
>RJWJ010020096.1:0-29480 GCA_004363605.1 Indri indri | reverse complement strand
GTGGCTCACGCCTGTAATCCTAGCATTCTGGGAGGCTGAGGCGGGCGGATCGTTCTGAGCTCAGGAGTTCGAGACCAGCCTGAGCAAGAGTGAGACCCCGTCTCTACCAAAAATAGAAAGAAATTAATTGGACAGCTAAAAATACATATAGAAAAAATTAGCCGGGTATGGTGGTGCATGCCTGTAGTCCCAGCTACTCGGGAGGCTGAGACAGTAGGATTGCTTGAGCCCAGGAGTTTGAGGTTGCTGTGAGCTAGGCTGACGCCACGGCACTCGCCCCAGGCAACGGAGTGAGACTCTGTCTCAAAAAAAAAAAAAAAAAAAATCAAAGTAGGATTTGTGACATCTGTTAGTTCTCAAATCTTAGTGTAACATAAGAATGACCTGTTCTATTAACCAAAAGCATGGGATTGGTACAAAAACAGAGACATAGACCAATGGAACAGAACATAGAACCCAGATATAAAACCATCTACCTACAACCAACTGATCTTTGACATAGCAGACAACATACACTGAGGAAAAGAATCCCTATTCAATAAACAGTGCTGGGAAAACTGGATAGCTACATACAGAAGAATAAAACAGGAACCCTATCTTTTACCATTCACAAAAATTAATTCAGGATGGATAAAAGACTTAAATGTAAGGCATGAACCATAAGAATTCTAGAAGAAAATGTAGGAAAAACTCTTCTAGATATCATTCTAGGCAAAGAATTTATAACAACAATAAAAATACATAAATGGGACTTGATTAAATTAAAAAGCTTTTGCACAGCCTAGGAAATAATCAATAGAACAAATAGACAACCTATAGAATGGGAGAAAATATTCACAATCTACACATCCAATAAAGGGCTAATATCAAGAATCTACAAAGAACTCAAACAAATCAACAAGAAAAAAACAAACAGCCCCATTAAAAAGTGGGCAAAAGAAATGAACAGAAGTTTTTCAAAAGAAGATAGACAAATAGCCAGCAAACATATGAAAAAATGCTCAACATCACTAATCATCATGGAAATACAAATTAAAACCACAATGAGATATCATCTTACTGCTGTTAGAATGGCTTTTACTTAAAAGTCCAAAAACAATAGATGCTGGTATGGATGCAAAGAGAAAGGATCACTTATCCACTGTTGGTGGGACTGCAAATTAGTACAACTCCTGTGAAAACAATGTGGAGATTTCTCAAAGAACTAAAAGGAGATCTACCAACCATTGGATCCAGCAATCCCACTACTGGGTATCTACCCAAAGGAAAAGAAGTCATTTTATCAGAAAGACACCTGCACTTGAATGTTTATTGCAACACAATTCACAATTGCAAAAATCTGGAATCAACCCAAGTGCCCATCAATCATGAGTGGATTAACAAAACGTGGTATCTGTATACCATGGAGTACTACTCAGCCATAAAAAAGGATGAATTAATGTCTTTTGCAGCAATTTAGAGATTATCCTAAGTGAAGTATCTCAGGAATAGAAAAACAAACACCACACGTACTCTCTAATAAATTGGAACTAACTTTGCACAGAGGCAAGAAAAACTCTTTGACAATCAAACAGAGAGGAGAGGGGGAGGCGGGAGAGGAAAAAACTCACCTAATGGGTACAATGAACAGTATTTGGGTGATGGGCATATTTAAAGCCCTGACTCAAGTCATGTAACAAAAACATTTGTACCCCTTTAGTATTTCAAAATAAAAAACAAATTAAAATTTTTTTAAAAAGAATGATCTGCAAACTTCCAATCCAGCAGAGTAACGTCTAGATAGTCTAAGAGGCCCTCTCACAGTGAAACAAATAAATTCAGCATGAAATGCAATTTTTGCTGCATTGCTGGGCTTACAGTAATTAAGATGCAACCGGCATTACAAAGACTCACCAATACCTGGTTCTCCTTTATTTCTTGGGCACATGTAAGACTGTACTTCCCAGGTCCCTTACAGCTGGAGAAGTCACATAACTCGTTCTGCGCAGTTAAATATGAATGGGATGACGTGCATCACTTTTAAGTTGATAGAGTGAAGGTTTCATGTATCACTCTCTATACTCTTTCTCCCATTTATGCCATGAAAGCAGAGGCCTCACAATGAGATAGAGGAGCCACAAGAACAAAGTAACCTAGACAGCTTGGTCACAGTATGGAAGACAGACGCACTGTAGATGCAGATACTCTGACCTGCTGCTGTCCTGTAGGAGTGTGAATTCAACTGTTGCCATTTTAAATCACTGAGATTTTCAGAATTGTTTATCAAAATAATGTAGCCTACTCTATTTTAACTGATTCATAATGGAAACCTACAAGGAGAAAAAATAAGCAGTGAGCTATAAGCATAGGTAAAGGGCAGCATTGCCCTGGAGATAAATGTTAATATTAACCTAGCCATCACAAAGGGAGGGAAGTTGAATTAAGATACAAGGATTTAGCCAGAGACTCCACAAGGGCTCAGTGAAACCCCTGACTTCCAGCAGAAACAAACAACTTCAATTTAGGTCCCCATGTTTAGTATCCCCACATACTAAAATCAATCAAATATGAGCTCCCAATCAAAAAATCACAAAACAAAAAATAAAAGATAAATCACCATGAGTGGGAGTCAGCAAAAAATAACAATAACAGAATTGGATGCTCAGGAACATTGTATTTTAAATTACCACCCATAGACTATAAAATACTTATGTATATAATGTTTAATGGAATCACAAAAATTAGCAAACAATAGGAAATCATCAAAAATAAAATGTTTACAATTTATAAGTGAAAAATAGCAATTATTGAAATAAAAAAATTGTATTAAACAACAGAAAATATAGCTGAAGAGAAAATCAGTGAACTGGAAGGCTACTCTGAAGAAATTACTGAGAATGAAACATAGAGGGGTGATACAGTAGAAATTTTGAAAGAGGCATTAATAGATATAGCAGAATGAAAAGTAAAAGTCTAATAGAAGGAGAAAATAAAATGGAGAAGAAAGAGTAGTTGAAAATATAACGACTGAAAACTTTCCAGATCTAAAGAAAGACATGAATTCACAGATATTGGAAACACCACTTTGAAAAAGAATTACTATCACTAAGAAGAAATCCACATACAGACACATTTTAATAAACTACTGTTCACAGATAAAGTGAATGTCTTAAGAGCAAAAAGACCACTAAGAATCAACAATTGGATTGCAAGTGGATAACTCAGCAGCAATCACAGAAGCAAGAAGGCAGTCAAATATTTTCAAGATGCTGAGAATAAATAATTATCAATCTAGAACTCTTTGTCCAGAAACATTATCTTTTTAGAAAAAGTTCAAAATAAAGAGATGTTCTGATAAAATAAAAACTGAGAATATTTACCACCAGTAGAGGAACTTCTAAAAAACGTATTCGGAAAAAAGAAAAATGATCTCAGCAAGAGGGGCTTAAATGCAGGAAGAAATGGTGGGCAAATAACTTGTTTAGATTTTAGAAAAATCTAAGGAAACATTTGTTTTCTGAATCAATAGCAATGTCTGATTTGTAACAATAAAAAAAAGATAAAATAAAATACTGAATAAAAATAATGTGTAAGCTGGGAGAAAGTGATCAGTGCTAAAATGTTCAAAAGGGGCTTGAAATAGTAACTGGAAATGTTGGTACAGTATAGTCAGCCTTTCATATCCACAGGTCATGGATATACTTAAGCCTACAATGGTTGCATCTGTATTGAACATGTACAGACTTTCTTGTCATGGTTCCCTAAACAATACACTATAACAACTACATGCATTTGCACTGTATTAGATATTACGAGTAATCTAGAGATGACTTTTTGTGTGGAGGTTATTTGCAAATACTACACCATTTTATATATGCAGATTTTGGCATCCAAAGGGGTTCCTGGAACCAATCCCCCGTGGATACCAAGGGACAACTGTATGCACAGTAAGATTTCAAGCATGAAAACAGAATGTAATAATTTCCAACCAGTAAACAGGGAGATAGTGAATTAAATGAACAAAATTTTTTTAAATCAAAATTTAGAAGGCAAGAGAAAAGGGCAGAAAGCATAGGAAAATCTAGACAAATAGAAAGCACTAAGCGAGATTATAGATAGAAACAAATTGAAATATATCTTTAATCACAATAAAAGTGGACTAAATTGCCCAATAAAAAAACAGGCAAAATCCAGCCACATACTGTTCACAAAAATCAGACCTAAAGCATGTGGACCATGGAAAGTTTACAAGTAAAGAAAGGCTGGGCACGGTGGCTCACACCTGTAATCCTAACACTTTGGGAGGCCAATGTGGGAGGATCGCTTGATGTCAGGAGTTCCGATAGCAGCCTGAGCACGAGCAAGACTCCGTCTCTGCCAAAAATAGAAAAAATCAACCAGGAGTGGTGGCACACACCTACAGTCCAAGCTACTCAGTAGGCTGAGGCAGGAGGATCGCTTGAGCCCAGAAGTTTGAGGTTGCTGTGAGCTATGATGACACCACTGCACTCTGGCCTGGGTGACAGAGACTCTGTCACACACACACAGACACACACGCACGAATACTTTGGAAGATGAAGTAATTACTATCACTATTACCTCAGCCTCCTGAGTAGCTGGCACTACAGGCATGCACTACTATGCCCAGCTAATTTTTCTATTTTCTGTAGAGACAAGGTCTTGCTCTTGCTCAGGCTGATCTTGAACTCCTGAGCTCAAGTGATCCTCCCCACGGTGGACTCCCAGAGTGCTAGGATTACAGGTGTGAGCCACCGTGCCCCACCCCAAGGTACTTTTTATCATTGATGAGTTTTAAAGGTAAGTTACGAAACTTATTTAATTGCTAAGGAGAATTACTAATTTTAACTATCTGTTAAAAAATTGAATTTGATGTGTATTCATAGCTTCAGTAGGCAAGCAGGAAAAGCAGGTAATAGCAGAAATATTTTAATAGCAAAAGATATTCAAGTAATGTGCATATATTCAAAGTAACGTATTTTTACCCCAAAGACCATGAAGTCCAGAAACACTGGAACCATATTATATACCCATTGATGTTTGGCATTAAGAAAGATTCAAAATAAGTTTGTTAACTTATAACTAGAAGGGAAAAATTAAAAGGATTGACTTTAAAGCATTAATGAGGAATTTAATTGTACTTGGTTGTTTATATTTCTTTAAATCTTGTTCTAAATCATATACCATTCCTATATACAATGTCATAGAACAGTAGAGGAACATTAAAAATATTCTACCCTTTACATTTTAAAAATAAAATAAAGGAGACCCAGAGATATTAAATTAATCCATTAATTGCTGTGCTCTTATTTTAATAAAGATACTAGTTTAAACAGAAAACAATAGCAATTAGATTTTATATAGTAGTATAAAATTAAATTTAGCTTATTTAGAGAGAAGCCTTTGTTTGGTGATGGTTGGCTCCAATCTGGTGAAAAACATCCAAAATACAATGCCTCTAGAGTGAAATTTAATAACAGTAAATTTTCATGTGTGCTAGCTTCACAAATGCAAAGCTGTATGTAACTACAAACATCTTTTGATAATTGCAATTGATTCATCATCTTTGTGGGTTTTTTCCTCCCAGTGGGTTTTTTCCTCCCCAGAGAACATTCTCTTAGACATCTATGGGATCATCGCACTTTTTACACTTTTTAGGAAGAAATGAATAGGCAGAAAGTGCATAACACTTCTTGAAGTTTCAGATGCCTAGGGCATTCGATTATCCCCTATTCCTAAGCTTCTCTCTTTTTTCCCTCCCCCCACTCTCTTTCCCAAGCATCTACCTCCCCCGGTGTTGCAGTGATGCACAACTGTAACCACCCTCCATCCTTTATAATGTATTTTGAGAAATTAAAATAGATTTTTTGGTTAGACTTTCTCCAGGAGAGCTGGTTTTTATAGTCATTCTCCTCAACAAAGGACCAGACTACCTCATACATTTAGGCATTTATGTGCGTGGTTTGAAGTGTCTTCTTGCTCCAGAGCAACTCTTACCTCCCAACATGTCTGTGTTCATCAGAATTGAATTCCTGGCCTTCCAGCACTTTGAGTATCTGATATTTCCCTTCCACTCTTGATTTCTGTTGGGTCGAATACAGAGATGAGATGCTGTGTGCTAGTGCCACCTATTGTTGGGAAGGTAGAGGTGAATATGACGCTAATGAGACTACAAATTGAACTAACATTCGCTTTAAGACTATCAAATGATAGAACCACAATCTTATTTTTAATCTATTACAAAAACATTACCGCAGTAGGAGAAGATACTAAGTAGTTTCTACGATATTCAATGGAACTGGCTTGATAACAGCATACGCACAGGTTCCAAGCACAGAAAACAGATTAAAATCCAAATGAAAAAACAGTAAGCTAAATAATGAAGTGTCTCATGCATGTACAGACAAAATTGCCAGTGTTAAAGTCAATTCAAAAATGTCAGGGCGTTTCGTATTGACACCGAGTCTTCAGCTATGATAACATAAGCATGCTTTGATAAATTTTTCATTTAAACTCCAAGAGTTGGCTTAACTAAGAATGTTTTTAATTTATAGAGAAAAGAGATTATTCTTAGCTCATGGTTCTACAGGCTGGGAAGTTCAAGGGGCACGGCGCCAGAGTCTGCCTGGCTTCTGGTGCGGCGTCAGACACGTGTGGAGGGGGAAATAAAATTTTAAAGATATAACTTTAAAATTAATCTTCACTTTGTGGCTGCCTTCAAAGTTTAAACAAAACAAAACAAAACACCCATTAAAACATGTTTCTAGTCTTATTCTTCACACCCGGGAACTGAAAATGTTAAAAGGTTAGAAAATAAGAATCGTGAGGAAAGACGAAAGACACTACGGTTTTTTACAATCTCCTGTGATCCCTTCGCCTTTGGGTTCTACGAGAATCAGCAGGACAGTAACCAGCCTCTGGCAGGACGGTGCCCGGCAGTCTCGAACCCCTGATCCTGGAAGCAACATCAAGAGCTCACACAGTCAGAGCGTCGTCGAGGCCAGCTTCCCACCCAAAGCGGGAATGCCTTCTGAAATACCCTCAGCGAATGGGCAGGTTCTCCCTGAACATTTCCCAAGCAGAAAGTTTAAGGCCTCCCAAGGAAGCACATTCCATCATTGGGCATTTATGTCAGGAGAAACCTATTCAGATTAAATAAAACTAGAAATGTCTTCTACTTGATTAGGACTTAGGTACGGCAGGCAAAATTGCTTTCCAGGTCATTGGCCGCCAGCACAGCCCTCTGATCTGACTGTCCCATCCAAATATGAAGATTATAATACTTTCCTGTAAATATATCCCACAACCTTTCAATGACCCAAGATAAACTTTAAATTCCCCAATAATAAGACTTTAAAATTAGGCCCTGAAGGTGATATATGCTTCTTTCCCTAGAATCCTAATTCTTTTTTTTTTTTTTTACCCTATTAACATTTTCCATGTGTATATGTTTTGCTCTTTAGACACAGTCATGTTTAGCGTTAATGCTTTTGTTTGTGTCACTCTAATATGATAAATTTACTTTAGATGTGGATAATATAGTATTTCTATAGCACAGAAAGGGGTGGTCATCTCCTTTCACTGTAAAATCCATTCTTTAATAGTCTTTGTCTCTGAGCTTAAGAACCTAGCCCTGACTGCTCTTCAAAATCTGGAACGTGCATTTTCACTACCCTCTGAACTTCCCTACGTCAATGTTTCAAAAATACCTCGGATATCACAGGACCAAAAGAGAATTGTTACTCCCCTCCTCGCCCCATCTCTTCTGGCTGCGCGAGTCTCTCCTCAGCTGTCCCTGCCTTCCTCGGGGCAACGCCGAGATTCTATTGGCTCCAAGTTTTCCCTCGTCTTCAACATCCTATTGGCTGCCAGGACCGTTTGATCCCACCTCCACCTGTTCCTCAAAGTCCCCTGACCCCGCATCCTCTGCTCCTGTCCTCGGTCAGGTCTTTATTTCCTGACCTTCGTACAATGTCAATAACTTTCTCACTGATTTAATAATAGTCCTCCAATCCAAGAAACTTGGATGATTCTCTGTTAAATGCAGAATAAAGTCCA
Organism: Indri indri; assembly: GCA_004363605.1. Lineage (NCBI taxonomy): Eukaryota > Metazoa > Chordata > Mammalia > Primates > Indriidae > Indri > Indri indri. Next base: position 21,425 of record RJWJ010020096.1, on the reverse strand, counting down.
AACACTTCAACCTAGAATTCAAAGGAAAAGCCTTCATTCTTGAGTCTTTAAACTTCTTTTCAGCCTTATTTTCCATGGCACTTCCCTTGAACCACACCCTACAGTTGTTGGTGTTCTCCCAGAACGTGTTCCCTCTGTCATACCTCAGCACCTTTGCTCGGTAGCACCGATGGTAACATCCTTCAAGGAATATCTCCGAGCTGAAGAACTTGCCACTCTTGAATTCCCAGCACGAACTCTGTTCCCTCTTCTAAGAGCACTCCCAGTCCCAATTATTCCCCCCTTCTCAAATACTCCCCAAACACTTCGAACCTCTATTGCAGTATTTATTCCATTTTACCTTACATCAGAGTTATTTATATACGAATCTTTCTCCCACTAAACTGCACACTTCTTGAAAGCAGGGGCTGTGTCTTATTTATTTCTATATCATCCACTATTCTAGCAAAATCCTTTGTTCATAGTGGGCACTTTATATATATTTGTAATAGGAATAAACAAAAGTTCCATTGAAATCAGAGATTAACCAGTGACACAAGCCAACTCTCTAGGAAATGTCAAGAGAAGATGGCTTTCCTATTTTTTTAACTTGTTTTTACATCTATGTAGTGACCGATAAGATGCTGTACACTGCTACCACGAGCCATGGAAATAAATGAGACAGGATGGAGGATCTGAGAAAATTGGTTCAAGCAAAACTTGGTTGACATCAAGCGTAAAGAACTTAACAAATCCTGCTCCACAATTTGTCCTGAGAATGCTGCATTCCGGTTGCTTTGTTTGTAAATGATGAAATTTCATAAGGTACTGATAACCTAATGGGGATATGCAAATGTCCTCTGGAAGGTCTTTGATCACATAATATATTTCTTCCTTGCTTGGGGCTCAAAGGGCGAGGATGACAGAGAGACTGAATGGAGAATGGAAGGGCGGGGGCAGAGGGAAGGGAAGCAAGTGGTAGGGAAGAGCGGTGGGAGAAAACACAAGGCTCACGGAGCGACTTAAAAGGGCCAGAAGTGATTTATAACCTGTTTGGTGTCCAGTAGGCTCATCACTCTGCCCTCTGGTCCGGGGCTGTCTTTGATCTTTCCCACAGCTCGGCCCATCTGCTGCCTGGAGGAGCTAGAAGGACCAAGGGTCAGAGTGATGTTATTTCTTCTCTCGCTAAGCCTCGCACTCTCTCTGCAATCCTGCTTCCTCACTGCTTTACCAGGGCTGAAATCAATGACCTGCCTTTATACGTATGCGTGCGTATATTTGAGGGGACTGTTGTGGGTTGAATTGTGTCTTCCAAAAGGATTATGTTCAAGTCATAAGCCCCAGGACCAGGGAATGGGACCTTCTTTGGAAATGGTCAGATGTAACCAAGTTTGCTAATATAATCAAGTTAAGATGAGGTCACGCGGATTAAAGTAGACCGTAAACCAGTGACCGGTATCTTTTTAAGAGAAAGGAGAAGGAGATTTGGACACAGTCACACACAGAGGAAAGACAGCCATGTGACGAGGGAGGCAGAGCTGGGAGTGAGGCAGCTGCACGCCCAGGCGCAGGCAAGGACTGCGGGCGGCGGAAGCCAGGAGGAAGCAGGAGAGATTCTCCCCCAGAGCGTGGCTCTGCCGATTCTCTGATTCCAGACTGGTAGCCTCCAGGACTGCAAGTGAACACATAACTGCTGTTTTAAGCCACCCAGTTTGTGGTAATTTGCATGGCAGCCCTAGGAAATTGGTACAGAGAGTTAAGGGTGTTGAGTAATCTGAGGAGATCTTAGACCAAAGAAGAAAACTATAAAAGTTCTCTCCTCCTGAGATAGAAGTTAATCCATTTGGCCCAGGTCTCTAAACAATGTAGTTTGCTCTACTTAGAAAATATTTTGTAATATTAAGTTCTGGCTTTGCAATTTCATTTTATTAATGTTTAAAATCTCAGCCAGAACAAAGAAGCCGTCACTGAGGACGAGAAGAAAGTGGAAGAGTCGGCAAATGTCTGGCATCTAGTAGGTGTTTAATAAAAAAACTTGTTGAATGAATGAATGGAAATAGAATGATCGGAAAATGTCGTAAGACATAAAAGCAGAACCTCGGATCGTGATCCCTGAGCGCCAGAGTGAGGAGACTTTGCAGTCGGAGCTGAGTAACCGAGAGCATACGTCACCCATGAAACTCAAGGGTGGCGCCCCTAAGTGTATAAAGCAATACACTACAGCATTGCAGGAAGCACCTCATGCTCATGTAAATAAAATGTTCTCCTAAGGGCTGGGTTCTAGGTTGGATCGGTGGGTAATGTAGTGTGTACCCACTGCTCATAAAAAAATGAGTTGGTTATAATGTGAACAACTCACGTTTCATCTTTCTGTGTTTTCCCACACACACACACCTGGTCAGCACGTACTCTGCCTTCCAATGGCGAGAGTATTCGTTGTCAGAGGCTCCGTGTGAGACGCTGGGCCACTCGTCATCCTTCCCACAGCCCACAAGAATCCCTCCCCTGGACCCAAAGACCCCCACGGCCCCGTCTGAACCTGCCCATCCCATTGCCTTTCTACTCCAGTTTAAAGGCTGTCATCAGAGCAAGAACTGTCTAGGTAAACACTCTTCAGTAATTTCCAGCCACCACCCGGATCAAGCTCGCCTCCTTCCTGTGCCCCTTGAGCAGCAGTGCTGGCCTGGAGAACTTTCTGCGGTGACAGTAATGTTCTCTGACTGTGCGCCTCATGCAGGAGGCACCAGTCACATGTGGTTATCGAACACTTAAAAGGTAGCTAATGCATCTACAGAGATTAATTTAAACTTTTTAGTTTTAATTAATTTAAATGTAAACAGCACAAGTGGCTAGTGCCTGCTATACTGGACAGCACAGCTCTGGACTATTTTTGAGGAAATCTTGGTCTTTTTCATTGCCTCTGTCTCCTTCTGTGTCCTTACCCTCAGACTCTGGTCTAACCAGAAACAGCCCACAATCGTCCGTCTACAGATGCCTTGTCCACTGGCCTTGAAATTCCCAGAACCTCCAGGGCATCCAAGAGATTGCCTGCTCAACTCTGCCCATGACGCAGCAAATATTTGGGGACTTAATGAAGTTGCAAAGAAACCCACCATCCAGCCACTTGGATAATTCATTACTGAAAGGAATTTTATCACAAGAATGAATTAACCCAGCTCCACCTGGAACTTTCATTTGATATTTCCTGTGACCTATGATAACGTCAGTCAGTCAGCATTTCTTAATAGCCCCTATGTACAGGGTGGTTTCCTGGACACTCTGTAAAAAAGTAAAATACGTGCTTCCATCCAATGGGGAAAAGCTGTCATTCACAAGCAATAAAATACATATCAAAATCAAATGTTCAGGCTGGGTGCGGTGGCTCACGCCTGTAATCCTAGCACTCTGGGAGGCCGAGGCGGGCGGATTGTTTGAGCTCAGGAGTTCGAGACCAGCCTGAGCAAGAGTGAGACCCCGTCTCTACTAAAATTAGAAAGAAATTAATTGGACAGCTAAAAATATATAGAAAAAATTAGCCGGGCATGGTGGTGCATGCCTGTAGTCCCACCTACTCAGGAGGCTGAGGCAGGAGGATCACTTGAGCCCAGGAGTTTGAGGTTGCTGTGAGCTAGGCTGACGCCACGGCACTCACTCTAGCCAGGGCAACAGAGTGAGACTGTCTCAAAAAAAAAAAAAAAAAATCAAATGTTCAGGATATATTTATTTGTCGTCTTACTTTTGCTTATTTATTTCATCTCCTGCTGTATACTGACGGCTGCTTAGACCTTTCTCATTCTAAACCCTTGCTGCTTAAAGGGGTCCTCAGATCAGCAGCATCAGGAAGCTCCTTAGAAATACAAGCTGCACCTCATTCCTACAGAACCCAAACTTGCAAAATGCCCAGGTCATTTGATTTCTTATTACAGTATTGAAAAGCACTGATCTCAACTATTCAATACTGTCCACACTCATTCCAGTAAATATGTGGGCTTGTTGGAAAGATAATAATAGGCAGGTCTTCAGCTGCTTCTATATTCAATGGGATATTTAAATTATTTGTAAGAATCTCACCAATTAGCTAATTGATTGTAACTTAAATTTGAGAGGTAGGATATTGTTGTGGAAAGGGTGCTAAATTGAGACTAGAAAACCTGTATTTTCTATAATATTTTTGGCTTTGTCATTACCTATTGAAATAACCTTGGGCAAGCCATTAATTTCGTTTGGTTTCGGTTATTTTGTTTTTGTTTTTTAACTACTATGCATTTAAATATACAAAACAAGGGTTTTTTAGTGACTCCCAAACTGGGGCCCAACACTCTTTAGAATTTCACGAAGGAGTAATATGACCTCAAACAATTTTTTTGTATATTAAAAAGCCTAACATTGGAATCATACATTTAACTACAATAAGATTACCCAGAATTTATTCCTTAGCTACCACATCTTCCTTGCTTCCCCAGATTAAAGTCAAGATTTAAATTGTCTCGGACACATGAGAAATTCTCTCATTTTTAAAGACTTCTGTAATTAATATGGAACCGATATTTAACAGTCTCGAATGTAGACGGACCTAAATCCTTCAATCTTTAAGCTGTCGTGTGAGCCAGAATCCTCAGGGTCAGAGGAGATTAGAAAGAGCAAGTCCCCCTTCTCTGAAAAGAGCCTTTTACATAGATCCTACCAGGGATTAGTTATGAGCTCCGGGCAAGCCCCTCCAGGAACGGTACACAGGATCCTTGCAGGGGACGTAAGGGAAGGAGAAGTAGAATACAACAAGCAGCAAAGGTGATCCACTACACGGTATTGCCTGGGGCCAAAGGCCCTGCCAGCCAAAGACAAACAAAAAGATGGCACAGTTTTTCCCTTGCTCACACTTTTGTTCAGCTTATTTCTTTCTTGGGCTTTACTAAGAATAGGAAGCCTTTTCTTCTGTTTGACTTCAGCAACTCCATATAGTCACTATTTTGTAAAATCGAAAGCAGATCTGTCTCCATTAGAGATACCTGAAATTTTTCCAGTCCCTTAACGTTCTGGGGACTTGGTAAAGGATGTACTTAGACACCACATTGCATTTCAGAGAAAATGTGATTTTCCTTTAAGGATTTGCTTCCACATCCCCTGCTTACACCAAACACATTTTCCAGTTAATAAAAGCTGATGCAGCAAAACTGGCTATAATTAAAAGGGAGGAAACATTTTACATAAGAAAATGTGTGATTTGGTTAAAGCATAAATACGGAAAACCATGGAAGGTGATAAGATATCATTTGAATTCCTGTTTTTTATTTACTGAACAAGCTGTTTGAAGAAAAATTGTTTTAACTATTAACTTACTATATTCTAATACGTTTTTAATGTTTCCCTTAGTGACTGCAGTGGAGCCTGTAAAAATAACTTTAAATTCCAATGTCAAATGGAGCATGAAGATTTGGTTTCATTTTCAAAACTGCTCTGTTGAGAAATATGCTCTAAAAAGCAATTCTCATTTTACTTTCTTATAGCTCCAACAGCTGCGGGATGAATTATAAAATGTATTTAACCCAATGTGAAAGTTAGAATTTTGATCTTGGAAGAAAGTATTTTTGAAAAGTCTCACACATGCCAGAAAAAAGGATTTAAAACTTTGATAAGGCTTAAGAAAGTGAGAAGCACTGCGAAATTTTAACAAAGGGCTACCTTTTTTTTTTTTTTTTTTTACCAAAAATGCTTCAGATCTATATTATACAATTTAATACTTTATATACTGCATTATATATGAATGAGTAGTATACTTCCCTTATTCCTGAATTTTACGCCCTTCTGGACACATCATATTACCATTGACAAAAAGCTACTTTACCCAAACAAATTCAAATAAACATTTACTTGTTCACAAATAAGTAAATGTAACACACATACAGATACATAGTCACCGATATTTACGTTTTCTGACTATCCACCCACAAAGACCATGTTTTCAAATATGGTCTATCTTTCTGACACTGCAGACAGTTTTTTGAGGAGTCACGGGTTAATAAGGACCCAGAGCCATGGTAATTTTTCAAAGCCTGTCCCAGGGGAACACCCCAGATCTCCAGGAAAGTGTGGAAATGGTCGACAGAGCCTTCTGTCCGGACTGGTGGCCTTTGGGAGGCGGAGGTGCCGTCTCATCTAGTGTTGGCAGGCCTCAGATAGGCTAACGCCACAGTCTTATCTGCACTTTCTGTGCTGTGCCATTCATCATTGCCATCGTCTTCGAAAAATCACAGTACAATATTTATTTCAGAATCTGTTTCTCTGCAGCCATGATCATCTCAGTATTCGCCCTAGGGGAAAATATACTTAGATAATTTTTACATTAATAAAAAATGTCCCATGTACTATCTCACTGCTTTTCTCCTCTGACTTTATTAAAAGATTTTTAATGAAGTTTGTAAACACTATGTTCTGCCTAAATAATGACTTAGGTTATTATGCTTCTCAATGTCTACATTTGAGTGAGACATAAAATGTTTCTTACAAAAAGATTGCAACACACTCTGAGATCCTTTGAACTGAAATGTAGAAAAGCTTATATGTAACAAAAGATGTGTGCACTATATAAATACACTTATAGATTCGTTTCTGATCTCCTGGTGTTTAGTATCATAATGTCCCTTTTCCTAAATTCTCAAGTTCCATTTGTTTCACCTAATTCCATTTTAAATTTAACACTTTCAATCAACACATATACTAATATCTTCATTAATCAACCAACCAAGAAGTATTTCTTAAATGTTACGGGGAGAGCTACCAAAAATCTAGTAGACATGTCACAAACTCCCAATGAGTTTATATCCTAATTGAAAAATATGACAAATCAGAAAACAGTAAAAGTCTACATATTTTTTAACTTATTTATATCGATTTCTTTACCAAAAATATTTGAGGTACTTAAACATTTTAAAAGGGATTTATTTTTATTTTTTAGTAAGATATTTTGGTGACACAGGAAAATAAAAGTAGGAAGTCAGAATATGTGAGCCACAAAGCTGGCACTGACGAAAACGCGACCAGTTACCAGCTGCACAGTGTCCATGAGATAAGAACAGCCCAGGAACACAGTCGAGGGATCTTTTATTATTACCAGAACTAAGAGAAATTTCCCCTATGGATTCTTATCAGGGGACGCAATATGACTCATTGAGCTACAACCTCAACAAGAGTCCTTTCATACTGTAATATTGAGTTTCATTTTGCTGTACCACATTCTTCAGTGCGACGGCAATGGGAGGCAGTAAGTAATCGAGAGCTACATGGGAGAATTCAGACAGGGAACATTTAATAGACAACCAGCGTATTACCGTAACTCATGCCCGCTGCCATAACAACCAACCAAAGTCTCAGTCTCTTAGCACGAGAAAAATCAGTGAAATGTAGGTTGTGAGTTTCTCCTTGGCAGCTCTCCTCCAACGAGTGACTTCTGCGCCAGCCATCCCTCTGGCACGCGCGGCCTCTGAGATCACGGCGGAGGCAGAGCATGGAGGAAGGTACCCTGGCCCTTAACTGCCTTGGCTCAGAACGGACACGAGTCAGCTCTCCCCACGTGCCACCCGCCAGAACGTAAGGACGTGGCCACGCCACACTGCAAGGCAAGCTGGGAAATATAACTTCCCTGTGCCCCGGATTAAGAAAATAAAATGGGATTTAGTGAACTTATGACACTCTCTCTGCCACAACCGAGAATGCCAGGATGAGGAGACTTGTTGTGATCCAAAATGTACTGGCCCTGTGGTTCCCAAAGGGGAGGGTATATACCATACTGGGTGCACCAGATGATACAAGAACAAAATATCACAACTTCTGTGTATCGTTATAATTTAATCCAACAACAACAAAATATATGTGTGTGTGTATATACAAAATACATACATATCTAACCCCTAGATAAGATGGCCTCGTGTCACAATATGCAAGGTATCCTGACAAAGAAGCAACAGTTCTGCAAGCTGAAGGAGTTGCGAGGTGTGTCCTCACTTGATCCTGAGCATTTGGCACCTTGTCAGGTGTTTCAGTTTCAGTTAGGTGGATTTGCTGGTCACATTATCTAGTGTTAATGAAAATAAGCCTGACAAGAATGGATAACTGGCTTTAAGAGAGTCCTGAAAAAAACACCACAGACGAAAGATGATACTAAAATATTAAAATAACAATGAACAAGCAGGGCTCATGCTTCAACGCCCTGGCTTTATTATGGGATAATAATAATAATCTAATCAGATGAAATCAGTCAAAAAATAATTACCAAGACAGTTATTTGAAAAATTGATTTATATCCACTATTCTTAATAATAATCCTAATTCTAAAGGTACATTGAGTCTTGAGATATTAATCCGATACTTGACAAAATTTTACTAAACTTAGACAAGTATTCACAAGCTCCTTTAGAGATCTGTTACTTAATCACAAAGACAAAAAGCCCAATATCCCATTGAGAAAACCCTGTTTTTCCTCTCATAGAATAAAAAATGAACATGCATTCATTCATTCATTTAAGAAATAGTTACTGAATGCCTACCATGAGTTGGGCACTATTCTAGGCATCCAAGATTTAGGGGTGCAGAAAACAGGAAAAATGTACTGTCTTCCTGGAGCTGACATTCTAGCACAGAGGTTCTTAACTGGGAGCGATTTGGCCCCCTGTGGGACATTTGGCAACGATTGGAGACACTTTTGCTTTTCCTAGCTGGGGCAGGGTCGGGTGGGGTGGAGGCAGGGGTGCTGCTAAACACCCTGCACGGCAGGGACCGCCCTTCACAAAAAAAGAATTATCTGGCTCAAAGTGCAAATAGTGCTGAGGTTGAGAAACCACCGATGCCTCACTTTATAAGAATAAGATACTTAATGTACTGCAGCATCTTTGCGACGTGCAGATATAAGAGTGGAATGAGATAGAATGTGGCCATGAAACTCTGTTGGATCACATGGTGGTTTGCTCGTCAACTCAGGCAAAGTAATTTGAACAACTGCCCCACGGAAAGGTGAATTACTCGACGTTCTTTTGCAAAATGACAAAGCCCATATTTGTTGCCCATTTCTACAACAAGCAGCTGTTAGCAATATGCTTATTTTTAAAAATATTGACTCTATGTCTTCAAGGCAAAGGTGATGTTTTAACAATGGCTAAGGAAGTTACTGGTTTTTGACAGAAACTTGTGCTTGGAGTGTACATTCTGGCAACTAATGTTTGGAGACATTTGCATCCCTATGTGGTTTTGTTGCCAAAAAGTGATGTGAGCTTATGACCTAGAAAAACTCTTATATTTACAAAACCTGAACATCAGATTTTCTAACTTGTTTGGGAAATCTCTGAAAGGAAGATTTTTGGTGAATTTTTAACCTAATTAGTCCGAAAGAACAAGTGAATGACATCGAAGAATCAGGAGTGAAACTCCAACAAAAACATCTCCTGACTGGTGGATGGAACTCTAACAGAAATATCACAGTGGTATTTTGGGCTTGTAGTCAGAGTGCCACTCCTGCCGGCAGCACTGTCCTCACCGTGCCTGGTTCCTGCCCAGGTTCCTTGCCCAGTCCACGCGGGTGGGCTGCGCGCCAGCGGCTCAGAACCACCAACACTCCCGGCAACACGCTGGGCCAGCAGCCCTGCAGCAGCCACAGGGCTGCCTCTGCGCGGCCCCTGGCCAGGCCATGCCTTCTGAAGGCAGGATGGCCTCCCAACGTTCCCTGCCTGGCCCCGGGCTCACACTCTCAGGTTCCTGGTGCTTCCTCCATTCACTTGCCCTCCTGGTTTGGGAACATGGTCCCCCTGAAAGGGAGTCGCTCTGCCAGCCACCAACCAGCAAAAGGTCTCAAGCTTTCCCAAAGGCCAAGGGGACCTCCGTAGTGTAGCTGCAAATTGGCCTCCTGAGCCGCTGCCCAAGTTCAGAGGGCATAGGTGAAGACAGACAGACCTTCTCCTCCACCCTGGGGCTGTCTCCTCAAAGATTTCTGTGGCAGTAGCCCCTTTGCTCCAGCTGGACTGGCCATCCTATATATGGAAACCCCCAGGCCAAGGCCCCTGCAAGAGGCTGCTCTGTGCTTGATTTCCCAGGCAGCATGGCCCGGCTCAACCTCTGGAGTCCCCATCATGCGGCAAGAGCTGCTGGCTCTCAGGAGTGACAGAGCTCCTGGGCAGCTCCCCTTTGTTTCCGGCAACAACATCCTAACCAGTAGGCCTTTGCCTTCATCCAAAGCACCGCACCCCTGGCCCCCAGCCCCTCAACACCCAGGGGTTGCCGCTGAAGGCCTCACAAATGGAAGAGGCCACTGTGGTCGTGGCCAGAGGACGTGGTGAGCCCGACTGAGGCAAAGCTACCTACTTCACCTACCTGCAGGCCAAGCAGGTGGTAGCGACCACTGACACCCCCAGCCATCAGTCCGCTCGAGTACGAGGTGCAGACCTGCCCGTCCTGTGAGTTGCTGGAGGGTCACCTGTCACACTTAGCCCCCACCCTCCTCGCCAGATCTCCAGCATCTCTGACCACCTCATGAGCATCATCGTCTCCGTGACAGCCACTGAATGGCAACCATCTCAGTGTATTTTTCTGAGTCTCTGAAGCACAAAACAAACTCAGGACAGTCCAGTCAACTGGAGAATTTCCCAACTCATTTCTAAAGGTAACCGAGATTCTGCTGCCAGATGACCAGCCTCCTGCCCCGCTGGCCTCAGTCAGACAAATCACCCCTGGGTGGTGGCACAGCCACCACATGTTCACACAGCGTGGGAGCGTAGTTAGCTAACCAGTGGATCTGCTTCTGGGGGAAAGGAATGAATAACAAAATTGACATTCTTTATTTTGTTTTTAAAGAAACAATAAAAATACCAAAGCTTTTGTGCTAACATAGTGACTTGGTCTTTTGCACAGTTAAGGACAGGCTACGATACTCTGGATGTCTTGATGCGCATGAATATTTACCTTGGACTTGAAAATTTCTGCCACAACCTTGGGATCAAAGAACGTACCATTAGATTTATTTAGCTCCTGTCCTCTCGCTCCCCTTGCTCATCTGTCTTTCTTAACTCTTCTCTGGTCACCATCTTTGATGTGCTTGAGACGTACATTTTGTAGTTGAAAAGGAGCAAAGGAAAGAGTCAATTTTCTTTCTTCGTGGGCTATACAGAACTTTGGAGATATTATAACTGACTAGAAAATACTGATTACATTCTCCTGATGTACACAATATGTTCCAAAAATGTATTTTCCAAAAACAATCTTTTTTGTAACCTCAAATGTTCTGCTATCGCTCATTTTTGTAAGCGTCCTTTATTACAACACAGACCCCTGCCCCTGAGATGTGGAAGTGTCACACAACACTTGTACAATGGACTTTTCAATCTTCTTCCCATTATTTTGGTGTCCTCCCAACCCTTTCCTAGCATTTTATGCAATTTACACAAGTTTTTTTCTTCAGTGAAGTTTTGTGTCTATTGAATTACAGGCATTATTAAGCAAAAGCAAATAATTGGTGTGTGGGTTTTCTTCTTATGAGTGCTCATCTTTTAAAAATACATAATGAAAATGTAGAATAAAATTATATGAGCCTGGGGGTTGCTTCAACATAATCCAGTTGAGGGAAAAGGAGAAGGGAGAGATGAAACGAGATTGGCCATGAGTTGGTAACTGTGGAAGTTGGGTTGAATGTACATGGAGGCTTATCATTTTAGTCTCTCTAATTTTGTATATATTTAAATTTTTTCACAATAAAAAGCTGCAAAAGACACAGCCGTCATGATTTCATTACTTTAGCTAATAATACAGTCACTCCTTCCATTTGGATTAATATGTTTTTGCAAGGTACCTTTTTGAGCTATGACAGTCATTAAAAAGTAGTATCTAAATTAGCTAAACATAATACCAGGCCTTTGTATCTCAATCTCATAAAACTTAAATCAAGATTTTTTCAAGTTAATGAAGCCAGTTTAATCACATTGATCTCACTAAGACATCATTAGCCTTTTTAGAGAGAACAAAACCTTCCTTATACCTTTAATAATAAAATTAAAATTCAATTTCATAAATACTATCTCATCTTTATCTCACCATTTGAATTTTTACTATGTGTATTTTAACGTTTAGTTGTAAATGGGTAGATTTAAGAAAGAACGAACACACGTAAATGGGGGCTACATGTGTTTAAAGGTTTTTTTTGTTTTGTTTTGTTTTTTGAGACAGAGTCTCACTCTCGCCTGGGGGCGAGTGCCGTGGCGTCAGCCTAGCTCACAGCAACCTCAAACTCCTGGACTCAAGCAATCCTCCTGCCTCAGCCTCCCGGGTAGCTGGGACTACAGGCACGTGCCACCGTGCCCGGCTAATTTTTTCTGTTTTTAGTTGTCTGGCCAATTTCTTTCTATATTTATAATAGAGACGGGGTCTCGCTCTTGCTCAGGCTGGTCTCAAACTCCTGAGCTCAAACAATCCTCCTGCCTCAGCCTCCCGAGTAGCTGGGACTACAGGCATGTGCCACCATGCCCGGCTGATTTATATATACATATTTTTAGTTGTCCAGCTAATTTCTTTCTATTTTTAGTAGAGACGGGGTCTCGCTCTTGCTCAGGCTGGTCTCGAACTCCTGAGCTCAGAACGATCCGCCCGTCTTGGCCTCCCAGAGTGCTAGGATTACAGGCGTGAGCCACCGCGCCCGGCCCGTTTAAAGGTTTTAAACACCAGGCACGATCCAGCGTGTGAGACCACAGCCCACGACGGGTATCCGTGGGGCTCTGCCTTACTTGTCCTCGCATCTCCAGCCTGTGACACCATGCCTGGCACATATTTCACACTCAATACAGTTTGCCAAATAAAAAAAAGGCCACTTTGGAGTGGCATGGAATAAGAATTTCAGAACTGGAAAAATAAACTAAAACCCATCTCCTCGTTTTCCATCAAGGAGACAGAGGCTTAGGCAGGTTAAATCACAGAGCTAATGGATGTGTGCTGAAAGGAATGTTTTAGGAAGATTGATCTGACATAGATCTATGGGATGCTTCTGAGGAGGAGAAAAAGACCGTAAGCAAAAGCATGCATTAAGAGACGACGGCAATCATCACAGCAAAAGGGAATGAGAGCGCACCCTGGGAGGATGGGAAGGGATGAGAAGCAGAGAAGGATCTGAAAGACACAGAAAACGCTCCTCTGGGCAGTGCTTGCTCACTGTCAGTAAGATTTCATTGTGACCTATTTCTACACATGCTGGTATCAATCATGATACCCAGATATTTTTACCCATGGCCCCGAACTGCACAAAAAGACATAATTAGCAATTCTTTTGACTCATCTAGGGCCTCCGAGAGTGATTCATACCCTCCACTACACAATTATCCACTATAAATATAGTTCAACCTCTGTCTGTTCCAAGCAATGGCTCTTTATAATGTCCGTCCAGATGCCTTTTACTCTATCACTATAGCACTCAGTCCAACCTCTTTAACTTATCTTTTAACATCTCCCATGTTTTTTTCTCCTTCACCTAAGATAATCAGTCTTAATGCACATTATTCTGTAATACAACAATAAACAATCTTTCAGAATCAGATGGCAATTTTTATCTTCCACACACATGCTAAGATCAAAGGTGCATTTGAGTTAATAATTTCTTTTAAAATGAAAATGCAATAGAATAAATGACTTCAGTAAGAAAAAAAACAGTTGACCTCTTTCATTCAAGACGAGCAATCCAGAGGGAATCAAAGTTTTGGTTGTCAGTAGGAAGGAAAATAATTTGGAGAAGCCCAAGGATCATGGGTAAGAAAGGCCAGGATAAAGTCTGGGCACGCAGAAGACAGACACTCGGTGGAGTGTCTGCAATTCAGAAGAGAAGATCTGCCATAAGGTGGGCAGGGGCCTGGGAAAGGAGGCATGAATACCCCCTGACAAATGTGCAGAGAGGCGAGGGGCTGACCACTTGTCCATGAATTGGACATCATTGCCTGGCCCTGGCAGCCCACATGCCTTTGCCCCTCTACACAGTACAATAGTTGAAAACCATCTTGCATTGTTTTGAAATTCAGGCCTAGTCTGTCCAGTGAAAATAAAGCTCCTTGAGGGAAATTTTCCTGCATTTCACTTTTGTTCTTCCTTCAGAAAAAAAAAAAAGAGCAAAGACTAAGTGAATCAAGTATGATATTTTGAAACTATCAGTGTTTCCATTCTATTTTTCTCCAGTTATCATTTAAAACAGCATAGCTCTTACAGCTTTAGAAGCAGCTCCTTATTTGGGGATTGGTTTATAAACTGCATGGTTGAAAATACCTCATAGCCCAGGACTTTCTCTACAGCTGGTGATGAAGAAATGAACAAAGCTGGAGCCCAAAAAGACCAATATAGTCGATGTGCTTAGACAAATGTCAGCAGCTGCCAGGGAAGATTTCATACTTAGAATGGTTGGTCGGCTAGAGATTGGTTCTATTATAAGAATTTGTTTCCTCTGCAAAAGAAAAGTTTGAATGCATTAAATCTTAAGTGAAAGTTCTAGAGTCCTGGGCACGTGATAATTTTTAAAAACCTAATTACAAAGCACTGTTTTCCAAGTGAGTTCAAAGATTTTCAGCAAAAGAAAATAATTTAAAAAGAGATTTTTGTCTTTTAAAAAATTACACCAAAGGAACAATATATTTCTGTATGTTTGATGCCCAAAGCATAGAAACAGGCATCCCATTGTCTCATCTGTGCCATTTATTTATTCACTTATTCATATACTCAGTCATTGATTGTCAATATGTGCTGTGCATTGTGCCAGGTATTGGGGAAACAGAAACATAAGACATCCTCACCCACAAGGATGTCAAACTCTGGGAGAAATACAAAGTTTTTAAAAATGACAAATGCTTTAACAGGAATATACACCTATGTTAGACTTAGGGCCATGACTGAGTAATAAATGGGTTTCAGTAAATAGGTGGAGAAACTGTGTGAATTAGGCAGTTGGAAGCAGATAAGGAAAGACCACGGTTTCTGGAAATCAAGAATAAGCTACAAGGTAAGACATCCAGGGTGTCCAAATGTATCCTAGAAATCCTATAATCACCAAGTGACAGAAACGAACTAGATGTCAATAATCCAGAAAAGCAGGACATATGCCAAGAACTAGCAGCATTAGCAGAGGCGAAAAACAGACCAGCGGTCTACAAGGTCAGGCTAGACATGAAAAAGCAGGAAAGTCTTGGGGTAAAGATGGGCTAGTGATCCGGAATCATGGACATTTGGTCAAGTTTATTTGTGATCACAGGGCAGCAGTAAGCCAGAGCTCGAAGAAGGTAAACTCAGATCTGTGATGAGCCTACCATGTGCCAGGCATTTGGCTAGTCACTTCATATAAAACATCTCTCTTAATCCCCTACCCCATACTGTAAGAGAGTTGTTTGCAGGTGAGAAAATTGAAATCCAGAGAGATTAAATACCTTACCCCGAATCACAGTGATCATCTCCCAAACTGTGAGAAAGTTGTTTACAGATGAGAAAATTGAGATTCAGAAAGATTAAATAACTTGCCCCAAATCACAGTGATCGTCCTAGTAGAGCCAGGATTCAAACCTTGAGGTCTGGCTTACAATTCTGTGCACAGTGAGTCTCGTCTACTTGCTTCCTGCCTGGAAAGGCACATTGAAAGTGATTTCAGCTGCTGCGGGAAAGTGCGGAAGCTTTGACTGTAGATTAATTTAGACAAGCTGGCTAAGAGACAGGGAACAAAGATGAAGGGCGGATAATAACAAAATGATCCAGGGAACTTCCATTGAGTGATCGAATTAGATTTAGCATGACAGTTGTGTTTTTTTTTGTTTTTTATTATTATTATTTTTTATTTTGCAAAACTCCAAGGTGACAGCGATTAGATAATCAGGAGTCTTGGCACCTTTTACTTTGGCTCTGGTACTGCATGTCCAAGTAAAGCTTCTAACAGCTAGGGATATTTCAGTGGCTGAACAAAGAATGTGTTAAATAAGTTTACTCAGGAAAATTAAAGACCAAAGAATGTAGAATCAGAGGCTATGAAATAAAGCCAAGTCTTCTGCCTCAGCTAAACCATTTCTTATCACCAGTGGAACAACCTGGACTGAGGTATTGTTCCAAGCCTGCGCTAGGGGAAATACCTGGGTCGCTGTTGATAAGGACAGAGGGTGGGGTGCTGCTGCTTCTTACTTTTTGTTCCAGGTGGTATAAAAGCCACCATCAAACACTTCGTTGAAACAATTTAAACTCAACATTCAGCAAACAGCGATTGCCTGAGATAAAGAGAGTGGTTTTGTCAGGGAGTTCTTAAGAAACTCTAAGTTAGAAGGCTGGGTTAAGGTATGATTTAGCAGAAATGAAAGAACAGTCAAGACTGTAAGCATAGGAAGGAACGAACAACGAACAAGACAGATGGGGAGGAGACTATTTTAAAATATGTTTGCCGGTTTTGCAAGATGAAAAATGTGCAGAGGGATGGTGATGATGGTTGTGGAAAAGGCAGAACTTCTCAGTTCCACACCCCAACCACTACAGGGTTGGATTCTACCCTTAAGATCATGGCCATCGACAAGGCAAAGGACTCAAGTAATCACAGTTAACGCCCTTTATTGTCAGAAGCGCCTGCCTCGCACCAGATGCACTTTTCTCTCTAGCGCCCACCGTGCGGCCAAACACTGTTTCCTCTACGCGACCAATAGAATGACATACTTCCCCTTATGGTAAGGGTGGGACCGTCCTACACGGTAGGGGGCAGTATCTTGTCTTGGATTGGGAAGGCCTGTGTGACTTGTTTCCACACTTCCCAGTTATCCCATCCCCACTGCCGCGTCGGAAGGCCCCTGAACCGAGCGTCGCCTCGGCAGCCGCACACCAGGAGCCCGCCCGGGAGATGAGTCGAAGGCCTGCCGGATCTCGCGAGAGCCGCTGACGCGCGGGAGTTCTCAGGTGGTAGGGGCGCGGCGCTTCCGCAAAGATGGCGGCGGCTGCGGGCAGCGGCGCTCGGCTGGCGGTCTGGGGCGGACGACTGCGGCGCGGGCTCGCCGCCGGCCGACGGGCTGTGCCGAGCCCTGGCCCCTTGGCGGCGGCAGTGGCCGGCGCGGCCCTGGCAGGAGCAGCAGCTGCCTGGCACCACAGCCGTGTGAATGTCGCGGCGCGCGAGGGCAGCCTCAGCGTCCTACCTCAGGTATGGGACGGGCACTTTCTGGGAGCCCCAGCCAAGCTCCTCCCTCCTCGGACGCGCCTTGGCTGGGATGGGTCCGGAGCTGCGCGCTCTGCCTGCCTTCCGCACCGGGGTTGGGGCGCCGTCGCGGAAGACCCCCGACGCGGCGAACGTACTCCCCTCTGAACTCGGCCCCCACCACGAGCCCCGAGGGCACCCCAGGCCAGTGACAGGAGATTCAGCCCCGCCCCGGAGAATCCCACGGTAGCCGAACACCGGGGACAACAAACCACCGCACGGATTTGATGGTGTTGAGTGTGGGCGTGTCTTAATTCAGAATTTCTCTCTCATACCTTTGTCAACCTTTTAAAGGTTTTACGACCTCTTTGTATAGCGTGAAGTTGTTCTAATAGATGTCATGAAAGTGTCAACCATAAAAATTAACCGGTTGGTAATTTCCAGATTTTCTTATCACCTTTAAGAAACATAATTACGTGTTTATAAACCTTAAGTCCTAAGCAAAAAACATTTCTTCTAAAACCTCAATCTTTTAAAGGTCAGGTTCCCTACTTCAAGATAAATAATACTGCCATGTAAAGCATTTGAAAATTTGAAAGGGAGTACTGCTTTTAATATATTTTATAGACATTTTAATTTTAACAAGTTTTTAGATGTGAACTTTTTGAAAATTAAAGGTAGTATTCTTTTTCTTTGTTAGGTTTACATCATGCCTTTCTAAAGAAAAACTCAAGGAACATTCAGATACAACAAAGGAGAGCAAAGTAGGCTTTGTGAATTAAAATTAGGTATTGGCAAATGATATTCTTATTTGTATTAATAAATCAGATAACACATACTATAAATGATAATATAATATTAATATATATATGTAATGGAAAGAGCTAGGTTCTAGAGTTTTATAGCATTTTTGTTAGTCTTGTGTCAAGCAATTATTATTCACCTTCAGTTTCTCTCCCCTTGATTTATCCTATCCTGTTTTGGACCCTTAGGCTAATCTTCCCCAGAATATCACTTTAACCTCACAATATACCCTTCTTCAGAAACTGTTAATGCCTCATTCTGCCCAGAATTAAGTCCACATCTTTAAACTTTGTCACTCAGAGCCCTCTGCAGTCACTCTGACCTATCACTACTTGGCACCTTCCAACCAAAGTGATTCACTCACTGTCTCTGGAATGTGACTTAATTCCCACCCACCCCCAGCAGCAATTTGTAGACTCTGATTTCACTTATCCATCTCATTGGTTTTTTTCTGGCCCACTCTAGCCTATTCACGTTTTAAATTCCTGACTTGACTCTAAAAACTTCACACTAGTGTAGCATTTTGGATTCTCTCCCCAACTCTCAGTCTCCTTCCCCACAACTTTGTAACTTTCAGCCTACCTAAAGTAATACAGAAACCATTTTATTATCAGTCGTTTTGTAAGGTCTATAGAAACAGCATGTGTTTGGTCTACTGTTGAACCAAGGCAGTGCTTCTCATCCTTTTACTGTCACAGTGGACATTCCTTTCAGCTTCAGTGGCTGAATACAGGAGGGGTTGAGGGGGCCCATAGCTTGAAGACTCTTCACCTCAGTGATTTTGATACATTTTCCTAAGAGGTGAGTCTGTTAATCCCCACCTCTACCACCACTACTTTGGGAGCATGTGTGCCTAGTTGAGATAGATATATACCAGAATTTTGGCTTGTGATTATTCTTTAATCTCTTGATACAGTTTTATTTTTGTGTAATAGTTATAGTTATTTTACTTCATATCCCAAGATGGTAAAATCTCCTGATGTGGATCTATAATAGTAACAATGTTCTTCATTTTTCAATCATTGCACTAAGTGATTTATGTTGATGGAGTCCAACACTCTTCTGGTTCCCATTGTGAGCAACGCCTTGCATTTGCGAGGGTCAATCGGGAATTAAGGGTAGAAGTCCAAGTCATGAAACAGCAGATAAATTGGAATCTGCTTTTTTCTTTCCTTTCTTCCTTCCACAGTTAGAAATACTACCCTGTGCCAGGCAGTATGCAAGAAGTGGGGATTAGAGACAGAGGTTGTGTGCTTACAGTTTAATGGGGAAGAGCAATTTTAATGCAGTGTGATAAACGCTGTGGTAGGTGTAAGTACTGGGTGCTGAGGGAACATACTGGAAGAGCATCCAGTACAGTCTTGGTTTCCTGAAGGAATTATCTGTAGAATGACACTGAGGGATGATTGGGAGTTTGCTAGGCAAAGAGAAGGGGAAGAATGTCGCAGGCAAAGGGAGTAGCTTTACAGAAATCTGGAAGGAAGAGTTTGACTCAGCAGAATGTGAGCTGCAAAAGATGAGGTCCAAAACTGGGGTGAGCAGTGGCTGGGAATCAGATCATGAAGTGCCCCTTGTTCCAATGTGACAGGACTTTTTATCTTGAGGACAGCAGGAAGCCACTGCAGGGATTCTTAACCCTCATTCTTAACCCCCACAGATCTAGGCATAGAATTTAGGGGATCTATGAACTTAGAAAAAGATTACATTTTTGTTTCAATCGATCCATAATTTAACATTTTCTTCAATTATGAATATAGGCAACAAGCTATAGTAGTATTATTGTAACTGACTTTGTCATCAACAGGTATCTCAGCTATTTTCCTGCTATATTATAGTTGTTATAGTTATCACAAAGTATCACTTCTTCAAAATTACTTATTAAACCTGCCACCATATCATGTTATTTAATGCATCAAGAAGTACTTATATTACTAATCACAAATTTGGTTTTGACCATTGGAAAGAGTATCGAGACTTTAGTAAAGAGAGTGAATTGAAAACTGGAGTTAGGGAGCTATTACAATAATTCTGGAGAGAAGTGATGGCGAAATTAGTGGATGAATTTGAAATACATTTAAAAGATAAATTTGTAAAGAGTCTGAATTGCAAAAGTCTTATGTAAAATATATTGTTCAAAAAATGTGTAATGATTACAACTGGGCAACAAAAATAGTGCCTCCTACAAAGAAATTCTTAGTGGAACTTGCTTTAGAGCATGTCAGCATATCAGTTAATTCTATGTAAACTGCTTCTTCTAAAACACAAAAGAACATTTGAAAACTGTTCTAAGATTTTAGTATTAATCCTATTACAATATTATATTTGATTCAGGCATAGTAAAATCAGATAAAAAATGATGGAAAGGCAGAGACAAAGAATATTATTCTGTTCTAATCTGTTCTCCTATGAAAGGATAGCTGTATTCTGAATAAGCTTTGATATATTAAAAATATTGTAAAAATTATTTGAATGGGTCAGGGGGTTAAGAGCTAGAGAATTTTAGAGTTGCAAGAGCAAAATTATTTCTTTCCTGCAGGAATTTCAATAATGAAAGTGTTATGGCTTTTATTGTATTTTATTATTACAAGGAGTAAAAGAGGTCTCAAAGGGGTCCAGATGTAGCAGGTGCCAAAAAGTAGCTGCTACCTCGAGGCCAAGGGAGGGAGAGTGGACAGTGAAGGAATTAAGGACTTGGGAGAGTTCCCTCCAGCCCCAAAGCTGAGATTCAGCCTCTTTGAAGAGGGCATGGCTACCACAGGAATATAAAACCTGCTGCTGGTGAAGAAACTTGCCAGATGGCACAGTCTGTAAAAGGAGCCTGCTGTTGTGGAAAGGGTGAGTGTGCTGGAACTGGTCTATAGGATCAACCTGCTGGGTGGGTGGGAGAATGTGGCCTGAAGGCCTGGTGGGAGCTACTGCTGCTGGAGCAGCTTATAAACCGCAGCCTGGTGGCTTATGTGTAGCCTGAGGACCCCATGGAAACTCCTTATTAGAGCTGTTTGGAAGCCACAGGTGGGAAGAGTATGTCCTGAGGGTGCAGCCAGAATCACTATATCTGCCCACTGGAACTGATTGGAAGTGGTTGTGTCTGGTCTTTTAGGGCCTTTGGGCTCCAGCTCTGAATTTTAAAAGGCAGTCTGGGATCTGGAAAGAAAGTGCCTTCCTGCCTCTGCTGTCATGCAGTGTCACTCCAATGCCCTCTATTGACAGAGTTGTTCCAGCTGGCAAAGAAGAGTTTACAAAGTCCAGCTCCAGCATCACAAAGCAGAACTAAGGGTAGATTAGAAGCTGGGAGACAATAAATTGATAACTGGTATATAGTTCAAGAGAGCTTCACCCAGTTTTCAAGAGACAGGGAAACTGCCTGTTGACTTGTAACAAAGGGTACAAGGCAAAGATTTTCGTATTTGTATTATATGCAGTGCTGAGAATATATGGACACTTGATATGGTCCAACTTCTCCCTTTTGTTTCTGCAGTTATCATCAAAGAATTTT
>RJWJ010020095.1:0-29504 GCA_004363605.1 Indri indri | reverse complement strand
ATCCCCTGATGTGGAGTATGGAGAAGGACTTCACATTATTTTTGTGGCATTCTTGGCAAAAATACGTAACCACATCCCAATAATAAGAAAATATTGTTCAAACCCAAATTATCGGACATTCTATAAAACAACTGATCATTACTCTTTAGAAGTGTTAAGGTCATGAAAGACAGGGAAAGACTGAGGAGCTATTACAGACCGGAGGTAACTAAAGAGTAATAACAACTTGATGCAATGTAGGATCTTGAACTGGATTTTTAAAAAGAACATTAATAGAAAAATTGGTGAACTTTGAAAAATATCTGTAATTTGGTTGGTAATACCGTACCAATGTTAATTTCCTAGTTTTGGTCATTGCACTATGGTCATGTGAGATGTCGACATTGTTAATGTTAGGGGAAGTGGAATAGAGACATAAAATAACTGTTTATGGTATTTTTGCAATTTTTCCCTAAGTCTAAAATTATAATAGTTTAAAGTAGCACACTAATTTTAAAAACAAGCATGCTACTTTTTTTTCCCTTCTGCTCCTGTACCTTGTTTGTATCTGTCTTCCAAAAGCATGACTGTCCCTGGTCATAGTAGTAATAAAATAGCAACCAAACCCAACACTGACATCTTGGAGAATTCATAATAAAAAAACAAGAGTAAAGAACGTCAAAACCAGTCATTCAAATTGTTCACCCAAACTTCTGTTAATAGACGCCATGAAGAAAAATGAAACAAGTACTGGACCTCACACTTGGCTTCTCTAAGCCTCAGTTTCCTCATTAATATAACTGTGATAACATCTGTAGTGGGAAGAGCAAGAATTTAATCTTGACAAATCAGTTGTGTTTTGGAATTAGATGTCCTTTAAAACATTTATTTGCTTTTTAAAAATATCCATAATGCCATTTTAATTGTTTATCCCCTAAACCTATATTTTTTATTATACCTTGATTTCACTAGCAACAATCTTTACCAACAATGATATTTTTCAGGAATATAATCCTTGTAGTTGGCAAAAGTTATCATTTCCAGAAAGACAGAATAGCACATACAGATGGGCTGTTTCTATGATAAGCTACATTTAGGATCATTTTGTATAAAGAGATTTTATGTGTGCATAATGGGAAGTGAACTGTCATTTCTTAAAAATCGACTCCAGAATGTCCTATCAGGACATTCAACCTTCTGATAACTACTGCTAAAATAGCTCCACCTATTTTATACCCATTTTAAAAAATGAGAAAATTGAAGTTCAGTTTTCCTACAGCTAATAAATAGTGGGAACCAGGAGCCACGCCCTGATTATTCTTTCTCCAAACCATACAATTCTCTTCCTTGTAACAGGAAGCCCAAGAGCCCAAGACATCAAGATGATTTGACCAAATGAATACCTTAAAAACATCCAGAGACCTTTTGTCTGAGAGTATTGATGGTGGTGTTTGTCCCGGCTGTGTCAGAATTATTTGAGCACACACTGTTCTCCAGCTGGTGTGTCAGTGAGCAGGTCTTCCTGTCTGAGAAATCCTAAGGGATCAAGAAGGCAAACTGAGCCAGCCTTCCGTGGGTGCAAGCAGTCCCCTTCCAGAGGAAGTGACATTTAAGCATAGTCTTGAAGGATGAGTTAAACAGGCAGACAAGGGTTTTCCTGGGGGAGAAAACAATATGCACAAAGGTAAAGAGGAATGAACTGGGAAGAACTGCAAACAGAACAGTGTAGATAGAGTAAAAAGACACTCTACATGGGGACAGTAGATACATGAGAAACACAGAGGAAGACCAATCACAATCTGCACCTCTATAGAACATGCAATCTAGCAGAGGAGACTTCCACACACAAAGCTGGTGAGTTTCAAAATGAACAGCAGAATTCATCCCTTTACACAATGTAAACCGCCTTCAAACATCTCACCTCCTCCTGTGCCTTTCCACTCTCTTCCACTTCTAGGGCACTGGGCAACTCACTTTGAAAACTAAGAAGAAAAAAAACAACTGCCTACTTCTCAGAATCTATTAGGTTGAAAACCAAATGATAGATTGTATATTTTTTAGCGAAGGTAGCATATAAAACTCTTATAGCTGCCAATCGAGTCTTGATTCAGATGAGCAGATTTGCCAATTTTACTCTGAAGAAAAACTCTTAGGGCACCTTACCCATGTGTTATGCCACCGTGAGCAATGACAGAACAACACCAGTGGGAACACCAGGATCACCATTTATCATCAACTGCTATGCCTTAAACATTGACCATAATAGTGATAAACATTAACTGAAGGTTCTC
The DNA here is from genome assembly GCA_004363605.1 of Indri indri. Taxonomy (NCBI): domain Eukaryota; kingdom Metazoa; phylum Chordata; class Mammalia; order Primates; family Indriidae; genus Indri; species Indri indri. Next base: position 27,234 of record RJWJ010020095.1, on the reverse strand, counting down.
TCTGTGTCGGACACAGAGCCAACTGCTTTACAGAGATTTTCTCATTTAATCTTTACAACCACTCCAAGAAATTTCTAGAATTATTATCCGCAGTTTGGAAGAAGGAAGTGAGGGATAGAATGGCTAAATAATCTGGCCAAGAACACTGATGAGTAAATAGAGAACCAAGAATTTATCCTAACCGTATCCAATACCATAGAGCCTCCTCACGTAATCTATTCAAAAGCTCTGCAACGGGAGCTCCAGTGGCGCAATCGGTTAGCGCGCGGTACTTATACAAAAGCTCTGCAACGTAGGTCATGATTCTCCTGGGGCAGAAGTGTGATCCTTGACCTCCCAGACCTTGTCAGTTATAGGCAGAACTGATGATCCCTATTATAACTGTGCTATACTCTCGTCCCCACCCAATTTTCTTATGAGTAGGAAATGTAATCAGTTAGGAATAGCCATGGGTAATGTTTGATAGCAGAGCGGGGTGACTAGTTAGCAACGATGTATTGTGTATTTCTAAGTAGCTGGAAGAGTGGACTTGAAATGCTTCCAACACATAGAAATGATAAATACTCAAGGTGATGAGTACCCCAAATACCCTGGCTTGATCATTACACATTCTATGCATATAATGAATACTCACATGTACCCCATAAATATGTAAGACATCACATATCAATTTTTAAAAAGAGAGAGAACTCTGTGCTCAGGCGGCACATTTTCCCAGTGTGAAGAGGCCATGAGAATCTGTCTGGTGGCACAAACCCTCCGGGACTCAGGCATCTCTGCATGCTGGGAAAGAAAGCTAGATCGTGTGCTCCCCAGGGATGTCTCAGGAGGCACAACGTAGGGAAGCAAACTGAATGTAGGGCAGAGGAAACATTTCATGTGAGATGCCTTAATTCTATTTGTCTTTCACTGAGGGCCCAACCTTCGCACTCCTGCACTCTTGTGGTAGCGTCTAAGACTTTAAGAGCTTGACTAACTTGTTGAGGATACACGGTTGCTAAGTAGCAGAGCAAGTACTCCAAAAAGCATTGTGTTTCCTAGCCTGTTGTTGTAATGCTTGTGTTGTGCTGCCTCTCAGCCGATGCTTACGACCTCATAAGAGAGATAGGATGGTTGCTTGGGGGCCACCCTGCCATAAGCACATCCCACCATGCCTCAGGCTTCAGTTTTTATCCTCCCACCTTGCCCCATAAAAGGACATAATATCTCACCTTTCAAAAGGTTTGGGGAGCTTTAATGAGATAAGGTGTGCATTAATTAGCATGAGGGGCTCAAATTGATGTTTAGATTCCAGTAGATCCAAATATCCCTCATTTGTATTTTACTTGAAGAAAGGAAAAAAGAGTGGGAATAAAAAGGTAAGGAGGTGGAAGAGTGGACAGTGGGGAAAATAACAAGAGAAAAGAAAAGAGAAAAATTAAGTGCACAGGCTAAGGAAAGTCTGAGCAGCCAAAATGTCCCAAAACCTGTCCTGCTGCTTCTCCATATTCAATATACTCTCCTCTCCTTCCTGAAATGAATCTAAAACAAACTCCCTAGGGAGGTCTAAGAGCCATGCATTTAGACAATTGCATGAAAAAGTTCAGTAAAACATGGTTGAGATGATGGATGGCAAAAGTATGGAACAGAGGGTTCAATCTTTGACAATCTACCCTTTTAAAAAAGGGGAGTGGGCAAGAACCAGGGTTACTTGAGGAGAGACTATAGCAGCCCTGTGCAACTGCTTTGCACACAGCATTCAGAGTTCTTTGTTACAGAGAACAGAAACTGATTCTGAGAGATTAAGGTGAAAAATGAATTTATTAAAAGATTATTGAGAAGATCATAGAATCACTAGCAGGCTGGACAAACAGAGTATGAAAATGGACAGGAAAAGACTGCAGACCTCATTGCTGTCATTAGAAATCTGGAGAGTGGGAGCCCCAATGCCAAGGAAACTATGTGGGCTTTGCAAGGGACGTTTAGAGATCGGCCAATGTAGAATATTGAGTTCAGCCTCATCTCCTTTCACTCCAGTTGGAACCCAAAATGGCAGCTACCACTGGTGTAATCTCTTTTATCCTCTAAAGCACAGGACACAAAGATCCAGTGTTAGAATCAGAAGTCCTGAGTTCCAGGAGCATCTCAGTCACTAACCAGTTGGCCCAAGAATCTCTTAACCTCCTTTCAGTACAAGCTCTGCACTTGCCAGTTAGAGATAGTGATTCCCAACCTGTCCCAGCCCAGGGCTGCTGTAAGAAGCAAGTGGAAAGGTTTATATAAATGGTTTCAAAAACTCTCATATCCCTGCAAAATGCAAGAACCTTCTTCATGATCTTAATTTTAAATTACTCCTGGAAGGTGACATAGCATATATAAAAATCAGTCTCCAGAGACATATCACCCCACTGTCACCCCACCTCACAGGCCTTGAAAAAGCCTAGTTGACTTTCTGAGTCTCAGTTTTCTCATTTATAAGATGGGAATAAGGTTGTCTATCTCACAGAATTAGTGTAAAATTCAGAGGTGATATCATATGCAAGGCAGAGTGCTTATAACTCAAAAAGATGGTAGACCGGAACAATCAACGTACCAACTAGTAATAATAGTAGCCATAGACCACAGCCTCCCTTCCCCTGGCTTGCCAATCCATGCTAACCTTCTCATCACCTACAGCAATTAATCATGCATGATTTCATAACATCTCTTAAATTATTGTTTGGATCTGATAATCAAAAATTTTATTTTCATTTTGTCGCTGTTCTTGATATGCCATCTCTGGAGGATCAATTAATTGAACTCATTTTAATCCCGGCCAAGAAAGCTAAAAATCCTTCAAGAATCCCTGCCGTTCTATGTCTCGGTTTCAGCAAGGAAGGGGTTACAGGGGATTCTGAGCACTTGCTGAAGCATAAGACATCCGACCTTGTCAGGAGCCCTCGGGGCTTTTGCCAACACTCTGCTTTTCTCTGCACACAGCCCTCAGTGGAAAAGTACTGCTCAAACTCCGTGAATTATTAATCTCATCATGACATCAAATACCCACTAGATAAAAAGAACAAGTAGCCCCAAAAATGAGGATCTTAAGAGAAACTAAGAACTAGCAATATTCTTTTGACAACAATCAGGATTTTCCCTGCTCCCGTCTGGGGTAGGGGACAATCTCATTCATTCTGAGCTCCCCTCTACATGAATCTATCGAAAGACATCAGGTTAAAACATTTCTTTGTGGGGCCAGAGGGAGTGTGCTGATATGGAAGAAAAGGCTTTACATGACTCCCAGCTTTCAGCTGATGATGACACATCAACTTTAAATGAGTTTGTGTTTTGGCTTCATGAGAACTGGAGCACAAGAATGAGTTCAAGGTCTTTCAGTTTTCTGTTTTCCTTTCAAGGACCAGGCACTGAATCTGGCAAAATCAAAATCTACTGGAGGGTAGAAAATTATTGACATATGGAAAATTCCAGCAGTAAAAGGTCCATAGGAAATACATCTGTCATATTCCACATTATTTGGCAAGGCTTTGAACCAAGTTCTTAGTAAGGTGAACCTTTGAAAGAATGGATTTATTTTCAAGTCAGGGAGAGAAAATAGCAGGACAGAAAGATCATCACTCAAGAGATTTGAGCTCTGGAGCTTTGAGGTTTCTTTCAAAAGCACTTACTGAGCACAGGTACACAGGAGTGTACACATACGCACCAGTGAAAAACCATCTACCACTTACGCAGTGCCTATTGTCTGTGAGGCACTCTGCCAGGTGGTTTACCCATCACACCTAATTTGCCCTCATAGCAACCAAAGGACATAGAGTTTTATGCCCCTTTTGATTTTGAGGAAATTGATGCCTAATAAGATATGCATTGACTAAGGTCACCGGAGTTGAAATTCAAACCCAGATTTGTCTGGATTTAAATCTCTGAAGAAACATAATTTAGCAGGTGAGCCCAATGAGCAAACAGCTAATGCCCAAGCAATACACATTTAGCAAGACAGAATTCAATCTGTAATATCCAGAGATTATCTACAACCAAAAGATGAAAGTGAGCAACTGTCTCCATTTGTCTAGGACAGAGGAGTTTCTCAGGATGCAAAAATTTTAATGCTAAAACCAGGGCAGTCCAGGACAAACTGGGACAGTTAGTGACCCAAGAGGTAAGTGGGGGTCAGGTCCTGAAGGACAATTTGTGGGAAGATGAAGAGTTTGATCATTGTCCTGTGAAGAACAAGATGGCTAATTAGACAGATGACTGTTCTAGAAAGGAGAAAAGAGTGGGGAGTGAACTCTGGCTGCAGGATGGGATAATGGTTTGGATAGTGAGAACGGTAGCTGGAAGGCTTGGAAGGAAGAGGAAAGACTGGAAAAGGGGACTAAAGAGGAAGGAAGTGAAATAATTGATGTGTTTCCTTTCAGCTCTAAGACTGCCATTCTGAGATTAGATTTCTCCAGTGAAATCTAATCAAGGCAGAAGTCTATATTATACATTGACTAAATTAGGCGAATAATTTTAGCCTATAACTCAGTATCTACCTGTAATCCCCAGGACCTGAGAATGTGACCTTATTTTGGAAATAGGGTCCTTGCAGATGGAATTAGTTAAGATGAGGTCATGACTAATGTCTTTATAAGACGATGGCCATGTGTGGACAGAGACACCCAGGGAGAACTCCATATGATAACGAAGGCAGAGGCTGGAGTTATGCAGCTGGAGGCCAAGGAGTGGCCAGAGATTGCCAGCAAAGCACTGGAAGCTAGGAAAAGGAAAGGAAGGATTCCCCTACAGGTTTCAGAGGGAGCATGGCCCTGCCAATGCCTTGATTTAGGACTTCTGCCTTCAGAATGATGAGACAATTAATTTCTCTTGTCTTAAGACACCCTTTCTAAAGTATTTTGATACAGCAGCCCTAGGAACAACTAATGCAGCAGCCAAACTATATCCAAACTTGGTTTTGTCAGAAAGAAACAGGATGTAGATAGAGCATAATATAAATACTTAGCTGAGAAACTTCTAGAAGGCAGGCACCAAGCCAAATGCTTTCTTAGGACTTTTTCTGTGAATTATCTCCACAGTCCTATGACAATCTAGGTCATAGGTAAGACACTGAGAGTCAGAAAGAGGCTGCTGCTTGCAGGTATACAATCTGTAAAAAGTGGCAGAACCAGGGCTTAAACTCATGTCTCTCTGAATTCAACATCAGATTCTTAATTTCTCCTCCCTTGGATTTCCTAAAAGGAGTGGCAAGGAAGCCAAGGCAGAAGGCCAGATAAAACTGAAAAACCTGGCAGAGCTCTGAGCAATTTCCAAACATGAGAAAACACAGCCTTAAGGGTTCTGGGGTTGGGGTGGTGAGAGGACAGATGGAAGAAAGGCTTCTTGCCCCACCACTCTGAGTCACCAAAATGTGATCTGCATCCCTATCAGCGGGACTGGCTTCTCATCTTCCCTTTGGGCTTCAGCACAGAGGGAGGCAAAGAAAGAATAAGGCTCAGGGAAAGTGGAGAGTGAGGAAGTCTTTTCAGAAGCCTCTGGGGCCTTTACTCTCTTAAAGTTAATTACTTTCTGGATGAACATCTGAATAGAAATATCATTTGCAAGCCCCACCTGCCACGGATGTCTCCTGTTTTTAAAGTGGATATTCGAAGAATGTTAAAATCCTAATATATATCTTCAAGTCCCATGTAAAACAGAGCAGTGATTATTTTGGGCCTCGGGAAGTTGGGATCCAGTCACGGAATTCATTATTACCCTTATGCAATCTAGGAGACAGGGAACAGATCGGATGAGAAATCTCAAAGGAAAACATGCTGCCTGCAAAATTAGCCTGAGTCATTGCTCCAAGTGAGAAGCTGGGTTTAAATCAGAAATTTTCTTTTTCTTTTTTTTTTTTTTAATTTTAATCTGTGACCCTAACAATGAGGTTGTTGTCTTTGGAAATGAGCCAGTATGTTTTTGTCTGTGTGTTAAAGATGTGCTTGCTAGAATATTCATGATATGGTGGAAAGTCCCAAGGCCAGCAGCCAGGAAACCATATTCTAGTCTAAACTGTGTGATTCCAGTAAGTCACATGCCTCTCAGCCTCAGTTTCCTCATCAGTGAAACAAAATTTTTGACTCTAATGTGATTGCCTCTTCCCTGGTTTCTCTTTCCTGTTTTCCCCTCCCTCATCTAATCTCCCTTCCTTATCAACTCCCCACTTCTCACTGCCATGATGAAGACAGAACGTAAATTGAGGACTCAGCGAATGAGCTTGGACAAGTCACAGGAAGGGCCTGCACAATGCTATGTAGAGCTCTCTGTGAGTGAATGCGGGGAGAGACGAGGGGGTTGAGAAATTCATTCATTCATCCATCCATCCGTTTCCCTGAACTCCCACTATGTCTCTCAATCAAATACTAGATGTGGAAACTAAGAGATTAAAACACCATCCTTGGCCACTGAGAACCCACAGTCCTGATAAAGAGAGAGAGAAATAAATGTTTAGTAATAATTGAATGTTATCTATAAGAAAACACTCCAGGTGCAATGGAAGCAGGTATCAGAGGGCCTTATCCAGTCCCTTTGGGTCATGGAAATCTTCTCAGAGGAGGTAAATCTGGCAAAGAGAGCAGGAAAGAGAACATTCTACAAAGAAGGAGCCCACAGCATAGGCAGAAGTTTAGGCAGTTAAGAATATATCTGCAGTTCAAAGTCCTGGGGCATGTGACAGAAGCATCGAGTGAAGGGTCAAGTGACAGAAAGCCTTATGAGCCTTGCTAAGGAGAACAATTGACTTATCAATCATGGACTGCTACTGAACTGAGGGGGGCATGATCTCTTTGCTGGTGCAAACATATCTAACAATGAGTCCTTCACTCTCATAGCCTCATGCATGAAAGGCATGGCTTGGAGGAATGACGAGAACCATTGTGAAAAGCTCCAGAGAACTTGAACCAAAGGGTAGAACCTACAGAAAAGCAGAAACTTTTAATAGTCAGTGCTATTAAATTGGAAGAGGATGCCTATAGCCACAATACATTCTCCTTTACTGATTTGTCTACTACACGCTAGAACTGTAGAATAGTTGGACAACTTAAGTTTTAAAGTCACTTCCAAACCTGTGAAGCTTAATTTGCGTTCACCTTTCCACCTGGTGGACATCGGTTGAGTCACCTATAAAAGTGTCCACAAGACCAAATTGATGTTATTGCTGAGAGCTTTCACCAAAAACTCTTTTTTCAATCATCTTTTCCTTCTCCACTTACCCCACCATGGGCCAAATCTTGTGAAGCTTTCTACTTACTAGACAAATACCATTTATTAAATAATACTTGTTTAATGTTATATTTGAGTTGTATAAACCCAACGAGACTGCTGTGATTTAACTAGATATTTCTGATATTGAAAATAGCTTGAAGTCTATCATTTGGAGACTCAAGATTGGAAACATCTAGAGAAAATAATCTCCAGGGTCCCCTGCATCAATGACAGTCTGAGACTCTAGGGATTAGAGTGAAGACGTGCTGTGAGGAAAGAAAGCAAAGGTGAACAAAAACCTCAGGGAGAAGGGAATGCCTTTGAAAGGGAAGATATCGAAAACAGCCTAGAGTAGCAGGAAGCATGGAGTGCAGTGGATGGGGCTTGGGATGCGTGAGTATGCAGGTCTGGCTCAGAAATCGACTTTGATTAAGCACATGTACTTTACCACTTTGAGTCTCCTTTCCTCTTCTGCATATTGGATCAACAATTCTGAGCTTGAAAGTGGTGTTGCAAAGGTGAAATGAAATGTTGCACGTAAAACACCGACTACGCTTGGCACACGGTAGGCTTGCAAAGGGACAGTAGCAATCATAACAATGACAACGATGCTTTAATCAAGATGTTCGGATACCAAGAAGCACTTTAATTTGTTTACTGTGCAGAAAGATGCGAGTCTTTATTGCTCTAATGACAGTTAGATGACTTTTGAAGCTGCCTAGGGATAGTGTGTCATTGTCGTTATAGATAATAAAAGCAGAATTGAGAGGAGAATTAATGAGGAAACCAGACAAATCCAAAATGCTGGGCCATCATCTGTCTGTACTGCATCAATGCAGGGGAATGAAGGGATGACGTAAGTGTTTATTTCTCACTCTCCCTCTCTGAGAATGCTGAGTGTTTTCGGTCTGGCTTTTGCTTTTAGAACTCCCAACACACCTATACGCCAAACAGTATTTTTAAAAATCTGTTGTTGTTGTTGTTGTTGGCCTGGATCCCTAAAGCTACTGTTTGCATGATTATGTTCTCGGTACATGGGTAGAAAGATAATAGCGATATCCTCCCCGAGAACTAGGAAATGAAACAAAGAGATTGTACTCCAAAGAGTTAAACTGGAAAATCAGTACAGTTAGAACGAGATTGCAAAGTCACCTCCCAGAAGCAGAGTGGGCCCCCGGTCAGCAGGAGGGACACTAACCTCAATGAAGATATTAAGGTATCTAGAGAAAAATTATTTTGGTCTGAAGGAAGCTGACCAGTGTGGAAACATAAACAAAGAGAACCACAGGAGCAATGGATACAGCGTGATCCAAGCCCTATGCAAGGTCATACGACTTATTGGAATCTACGGTGGCTGCTGACCACCTAGAGGGCAAACCCCTAAACTCCTCACATGGTCCCTGAAACCTCATGTGATTGAGCCCTAGCACATATCATCCCCTACCTCTCTCCAACTCACTCAATCCCACACTAGTCCTGGCCTTCTTTCTGCTTTTACAATGACTATTCTTTTGGCCTGAGATTATCGTTTCTGAAATTTTGGATGGCTCCCTCCTTCACTTCATTGCTCAAATTTAACTCAGCCTTCTCTGACCACCTTATCTAAAATCCATCCAACAGAGAGAGCCAGAGCCGGGCAACATGTTTGTAACTTGTAAAACAGCCGGACATTTTACTAAGATCTATGAAAAAAATGCATACATACACACACACACCCCCCACACACGTATATATGCAAATGCAACAAATATCATGCCAGGAAGGGCCAGTTTGAAACCTTGAAAGAGAGGTACACTCTGCACAACATAAAGCTGGTGAAATATTCAGTCTCACAGATTGCAATGCTGCAGTAATATTTCCTGAGCAAGAAAGAAAGTCATCTGGAAGAAGCTTATTTATTGGAGCAGAGTTTCATAGTCATGAATCTGGCTTGCTAAAGCAAGTGAATACTTTTTAGAATACCTACCTACTCTGTCTTTTAAATGTATTTAGTGATATTTTAAATTGCTTTTCTCCTAACCCCTTATTTTCTGAGAACATGATCTTACAGACTGAATCATAGATCTTTGAGGAAGGAGAGCAATAACTCCGCTTCATTCCGATTTGGCAAAAAGCATCCCAAATGGAAGATGGAACTATCAGCCTATCCCATGATGTCACTACACTCCCCAATCCAATAAATGCCCTGTGTTCTGATTCATATACACCAAGTATGGTTCTGATTACAATTTGGCTTTTTACATAAGCCTTCTAGGGAAAGAAAGAACTAGAAATGTGAACTTGAACTTTCTGGGTTTTTTTGCGTCAATTGTATCTCTTATTGTTAATCAATATATAGCACAAATGATCCATTACCTTGGGCTTTCATATTTGTTTGTGTTTTTAGTACTGCAGCAAGGAGCTTCCTTGAGAATCCTGATGGGCCGGAGGACGGGTCTGCAGGTCTTTACATTGCGGAAGAATGGAAGGAGAGAGTAAGATAAGGGCTTTTTTGTTACCGGCTTCTTGGCCCTTTCTAATTACCACCTGGTTCTATGGTGAAAGAAAGGTGAAGAATGTGTGTGTGTGTGTGTGTGTGTGTTTGTGTGTGTGTTGCTGTTCCAGAAGTTTCTTTTGTGAGCCATAGGTGGAGGGAAAATGCGGTTGGGCTTCTGGTGGATCCCCTGAGACTTGGAGAAAGAAAGGTCAGCCCATGTTCCATCAGAGTGCCTTTCAAAGGGTAGGGTTTGGGGAAGAATGGCCCTGGAAACCAGAGCCTTGGAAGCTGAAGTCCAGGCATCTGTGGTCACACTTGGTGCAGGGGAACAAGGCATTCTCCTTTTAAGGACCATGAGAGTCTGAACAGGGAACTGGACAAAGAAAAGCATCCAGTGGGTGGAGCTTTAGTCAATGCTAATAATTGGAAGATCAAAATTGGGTGATGATACAATATCTTTAGAATTTAAAGACTCTTATGCCTATTGCAAGTGAATTGAAATCTCATGAAGCCTTCTCTGCCTTCAGCTAGCATCACATAAACCAGAATCTGATTCTGCATGATCACGGCCAACACTGGGAGGTCATTTTCCTAACTGCTATCCATCCTCTGAGCATAACACCCAGCCACTCCGTAGTCTCTTCAAACAAACTAAAGACCAGGGCCAATCTTAGAATTTATATAAATAAATATAGTTTCTAGGAGTGTGCCCCCAAATTTAGTCCCTATTTGCATTGGAAATATTTTTGTTGGGGAAAAAGAATATCTAATGCAAAAAACCACAAATAAATAAAACAGTCATGAGGTAGGCATTGGTTACTGACCTCTCTATATAAGTGAGCAAACTAAGACTCAGAAAATTTAAGAGAAGTGTCCACCGCCATGTAGCCGGTAGATGACAGGTCTGAAACTCCAACCTAAGTTTCCAAGTCTAAAGCTGTTTGGACAAGACCAGGTCATTTTGCAGTCGTGAGAGGACTTGAATATTACACAAAGGCATAATCCATATACTATTTCAAAAGCGGACCCTTGCTGTGTGCCAGACATCGTGTTAGGTCCTGGTGATTTAGCCGCCAGAAGAATACAATTGTTCTAAGGTGAAAGTAAGCACCTGCCCAGAGCTTCCTCGTGACAGATGCTTATGGTTTTATCCAACAGGATGGAAAATGGGGGGAAGTAGGGAAAATCTTCATCAGGACAAGAATGTCTTTGCATTTCAGGCAAAGACATACAAAGCAGAGACTGCAAAGAAAACAAGGATGTAGAGTTTGGAAACTGGCTATGGGCGAGATCAAGGGACAGCAAATTGCTTATTCTACTTAAAGACTAAAGTGCAAGTTTCAGGGGAGAAAAGGTAGGATAATATTATGTACAACTTCAGGAATAAAAACAGACTGTTGAGTCCTAGAGATTTCCAGGAACATCCCAGAAAGAAGACAGGATCTGAAGACCAAGAACTAAACTCTAAGAACTCTAAAATTCTAGAACCTTTGTTGCTTCCTTACTGTTGGGATCATCATTATTTCCACTGCTTTAAAATCCTTAATTGCAAAAACACCTTGTGGGCTCCTCCTTAGCAGCACAGACTCAGGGAGCTGTGTAGACTGTAACTGATTTGGGAAGGAAGCGATCTGGCATCTGGCATGTGGCAGCATTTTGAAGAAGATCAGGAAGAAACAGAATCTCTGTGGCTGGTGATAAGGAACCACAGTGAGCACAGGAAGGAGACCTGGCTTGGGAGGCAGTCCAGGGGAGGAATAAGAGGCAGGCCCAGGGGCTCAGGATGATAAAAACAATTCCTGCCAAGTCCACCTCCTGGGGTTCAAAGGAGATAAACCGTGGAATTGCTACTCCTGTGTTCTGATCATCTCTCCTGAGCTCCAGACTGGGAACTTGGGAATCCTGCCACTAAACTCTTCCCTCTGAATGCTTGTACTTTGTTTTTTAATCCAACATTCCTAAGGGCTTTCTGGACTCAGCCTATTGTCCTAGCAGAGACTTGTTGGCTGTTTAATGACAGTCTAATGAAGTTTCGGAGTGTCCTGAAGGAACGCTTCTGGCAGCAGCTTTGCCTTTAAGGAGGGGCCTTTGAATCTAGGTCTGCATTAAGTATGAATCAAGCTGTCCATCTGTGTCTGGTGCACACATGAGTGAAATCCACCTCCGTATCACTTGGTCCTGGAGGGGATTTTCTCTGTGCATTACACCTGCAGAACGCCATCCTCTTTTCTCTGGCAAGCCTGGATACGTGATTAATATTTTAAGCCTCCCAGGTTCTGCTTTCCCTAGCTTCAAAAGTGCCTGAATGTTGGACTTTTAAAAAATGTATTTATCTCCCCATCCAGACTGCCGAGGAGAAATTGCAAGTAGAAGGCACAGCCACAGGGGCCTACGCAAATCCGGGCAAATCTTTAAATTGCTTCTGCAGTCATTGGTGTTTTCTTTCATTAGCATCTCAGATGCAACTTCCCTCCTGTGGACCTTCATTTTGGAACAGAAGGGAGAACAGTTTTAAGAGGGCATTATATCTTTTCCTTTCAAAACATAGACTTGAGATGCATGGCCAGTGTTTTCAGCTCAGTTCAGAGAGAAATGTGTCTGGCTTCCCTTCCAATCCCAGACACCACTGTTTTCCCAGGCTCGGCTCCCAGGAGTCTCCTCTGATTTTTCTGTCTCCTGAATTCCCTCCTTCTTGTCCAGGAGACACTGAGGAAGCTTCCCTCACAAGGCTTCTTACATTTACCTCGTGGAGAGCTCCAGGCACCTGATTATTTCCCCATTTACAGTTTCCTTCCAGCGTGCCTCCTTTACCCAAGAAGCAGGAAGAGCCTTAGATATGGAGGCAGAAAGGGCTGTGGCTATGCACCCCTGAATCTGGAATCTGACTACTTATGTTCAAATCCAGCTCTGACACTAATTGCTAACTAATTCTAGTCCTAGGAGACTGGAGCATGTCCCCTAATCACTTTAAGCTTTAATTTCTTCACCTATAAAGCTAAAGATGGTAATAATAGTCAATGAATAATAAATAATAAATAAATAATATTAATAAATGAGAGTACAAGTAAGACTCATGTGGCAAAATATATGCAATGTATTACACAAATCTCTTGCATGCATCTATTACACAGATGAGTGGGAAAACATGGTCTGCAAAGATACTAAGTTTCCATCTACTTCTAAATCTCTGAGGTTGATTCCTATAATATATAACTATTTATTGAGTGGCCATGTCTGTGTTAGGTAGTAGAGACTCAAAGAAGATGAAGAGTGGTGTTTGCTTTTGTGGTGTTCATATCTAGTGAGTCAGACAAACAAATACAAGAGAAGTTGTTGTCACTGACTTCCTCTTGGCCAAGTAGCCAGCATAATAGAAGGGCTAAGTTCACTGGGTGGATAAAGCCTACTGACTCGTTCTCAGAAACGTTGAATGTTTGCAGCCAGTAGACACCTCTCTATTCTACCATGTGCTTTGACTGAACCCCCACCAGCCTTTGATTAAACACCACTTGTCCTGACTGGATTGAATCAGAGATCTCTAGGTATTGACACATTGGACTGGTGGAAGCAGGTATAGACTATCAGGGGTGCCCGCCTTCAAAGAGCAGTGCTGCAGAGCGAACAAAGATGAGGCTTGAAAGCAGAGGACCCACTGCAAGCCATGGTGCTCCCTGGGTCTATGCATTTGGATGATGCACTTGATCTATTGGAGCTCATGTCCCCACTTACAAAAACAGAGATAATTTTATCTATCTTCCAACAATGCTGTGAGAAATAAATGAGGCAGTGTATTTTTTTTAGATTGTAAACCTTCTTACAATGTTGGTTTCAAAGCCTCGCATAAAGAAGAGGCTAAAGAAAATTCGTGGAAGGCTTGAGGAAAGGAAGTGAGAGAGGAAAGGAAGGAGGGAAGAAACAAGATACACCAGTGGCATTTTTAAAAACTATAAAATCGGGAAATATCTATCAAAGGTTGAGAGACTATAGGAATTCAGAGTAGGAAGAAATTACACAGAAGTAATATAGTTAGGTTCCCATTTTAGCATTAATTAAAAAAAACTCTGGTAATTTTAAGCAAGGTAGATTTGCGGGGTTACTATTAGAGATAAAGAAACCAGTTTAAAGACAGCTGTAATAGTCAGTAATAATAAACAGGGAGTGTCAATTGGGATGGACAAAATACACTGGAGCAAGACTAAGAAGAAAGACTTTTCAAAATACAGGCAGGGAGGAAGGTTTCAAAAATAATTTCCAGGTTTCCTCTGGGGCAACCGACTGGTCAAAGGCATCATTTAACTGAGATAAGGAATATTGGAGAGAAAGAAGGTTTGGAGAAAACATAATGAATTCTGTTGTGGACATGTTGAGCTGAAGTTTCAAAAGGGCAGCAGGTAACGATGTCAGCAGACAGCATAGCTGGATATAGAGGACTGACGCTTAGAAACACAGGTGTGGGGGTTGATGCAAAGGAAAGAACAGACCAATCCCCTGGTAATTGTGTAACATGAGAAGAATAAAAATGGGCTCAAGACAGAACCCTAAAGAGCTCGAAGTTGTTGTCAGTCAAAAGGAGACAATTCGTATGCAATTGTCAATGGTCCTTTAAAGCACCAAATCTTGAGTCAGACTGACTAGTCTCCGATTGCAGATCCACCGCTTATCAGCCTGGACAAATCAGTTCAACTCTCTGAGCCTTGGTTGTTTTTTTTTTTTCCCCCCTCATATGTAAAATTGGAATGCAACAGGAAGCATCTGCTGTTAGGACTAAATGAGATAAAATGTTATCCCAGTCCCTAATACATACATAAATCAATATTTCATGTGTTAGATGTTTAAGACAGCAGTCCCCAACCTTTTTGGCACCAGGGACAAGTTTCATGGAAGACAATTTTTCCATGAGGGGCAGAGCTCAGGCAGTGGTGCGAGTGATGGGCAGAAGCTGTAAATGCAGATGAAGCTTCACTCCCTGGCCCACCATTTACCTCCTGCTGTGTGGCCCAGTTCCTAAGTTTCATGGAAGACAATTTTTCCAGGGACAGGTCAGGAGGGGGTTGCCATGGGAGTGGGAGGCTGGGTAGAGCTCAGGTGATGATACAAGACCTGGTTCCTAACAGGCCACAGGCTGGTACCAGGCCACAGCCCAGGAGTAGTGGACTGCAGTTTTAAGGGACTTTGGGAAAAGGACTTCATTTGTTTGTGTTTTAAGATTTCTTCCATTTTCTGAATGAGAGTTGTTTCCCAGGACACCAGTGTCTAGGAAAAGACCATTGACAGGTTAATTTCCTCCTAGAAGGATCGTTGAGCAACCTCCAGTATTCCTTCTCCCTTTCTCCTCTCTTGGCATGCCTCCACTCCACCTCATGCATCATCCTGTGTTCTGCTTGCTAAGCTAAAATAGAGTAATAAACCAAACAAATAAATAAAACAAGATCATTTCAGATAGTGCTATACACTGATGTTTGCATTCCCCCAAAATTCATATGTTGAAACGTAATCCCAAATGTGACAGTATTTAGAGATGGGTTTTGGAGGTCACTTGGGCTCTACCTTCATGAATAGGATTAGTACCCTTATATACATACTTTTTTTTTTAAAAAAAAAGGCCTTCCTCTTCCACCATCTGAGGTTGCAGTGAGTAGACAGACCTCCATGAACCAGGAAATGGGACCTCACCTGACATAGAATCTGTAGGCACCTTGGTCTTGCACTTCTCAGCCTCCAGAACTGTGACCAATAAATTTCGGTTGTTTACAAGCCACCCATTCTATGGTAATTTGTTCTAGCAGCCCAAATGAACTTAGACAGATAGTGATAAATGTGATAAAAAAAATAATAATAATAACAAAGAGAAGTAATAGGATAAGGTAAGTCCAAGGTGGATCTTTGACTTAGTGACATTTAGCTGAAGCTTGGACCCTAAAAATGTGAGTGAATGCGTGGAGGGGTGGGGATGTAGACTAGTTTTCATATATGAGCAACTATTAAAAGCCAGGCACATTGCTGGATATCGTCCCAGATTTGTATTTCTCATTTGCGACTCTTTTTCCCTCTTGAATTAAGCAAGCACAACAAAAGAAATGCTCTCCATCCCCTTTCCAGTGAGCGACAGAGAAGAGGATGCTTTGAATTAGATGATAGATTTTTCTGTTTCCGCCACTCTAGGTGCCTCCACACTTTAAGGTGTTTGATGAGTGAGAACATGAGGTTCAAAGAATCTACCATGTAGAGAATGAACTAGAATTTCTTTCCACTACAGTAAAATCACAGTAGCAGTGACTAGCTAGAAATAACATATCAACCTCTCAAATCTGCGCAGGGACAGACGGTTTGCAAAGTGCTTTTGTAGACTTGATTATATTCAAGACCCACAGACACCATGTGAGATAGTGTTTTCTCCAATTCACAGATGAGGAAATTGAGGCTCAAAGAAGTCATGTGACTTTCCAAATATTCTATTTATAAGTGATGAAGCTAAAATTTGAAGCTATTGCCCATCTGTCTTGGGATCTACTTTCTACCACTGTTATCCTAGGGTTTCTGAAATAGTCTTGGGGCATTTTATGACATCAGGTCAATCCTAAATTATTATCATTGGCTCTTATTCAGTCATAACTTATGTTACCCATGTTTCCTGTGGTTTCCCCACCCTAAGGGTGAAAAAAGACATTGCTGTTTTTCTGGCTCACTCACCACACTGAAAGACAAAACTTGACTAAAAGTGTTTCCCCTACTCTCTTGGCAGTCTCAAGAGGGGATATAATGTAGATTCCTATCCAATGCCTCTGCTGTCCTTGAAGATCCTGCAGACACTTCGTTCTTGCCTCCCATTCCCACAAGCAGGTGCCATCTGCCCTGTAACTTGCTGGTCCAGAGAATGCAACAGCCGGGAAGGGCACAACAACCCTTCTTGGTACTGGTAGTGTCTCTGTGGAAATGTCCTATTGCATGCCCATTGCAGGCCCCAGAGTGTCCATACAAGTTACCCTGGAGTGGCGGGAATTCTGCTGCTTCCTACATCATTTCATTGAGGCCTCCCATGAGCTCTCTGACATGGTCTTACTTCAAGCATCTCTGTGTTACACATGAAGAAGCAGAGACTTGATGAGTTAAGTTACTAGTTCAAATCCACGCAGGTATTATAATAAATGGTAGATGGGGGATTTAAACCCAGACATATCTGATGACAGAGCCAACCTGCTTAATTCCTATACTTAATGTGATATTGTGATTTGTATTAAAAAAATATGTATTTGGTCTTCATTTAGTTCCTGGCATAGATCTCCTAAAACCCTTGGAGTTTCTTAAGTAATAACAGGAATAAAGATGAGAGGAGAGTCTTTTGTTATTTATTACAAACTCTGTTCAACCACACCTGAGTTTATGTCATGAAGTGACTTTTGGAAAGCCCTTAGACAACTCCAGGGTGGGTGCTGGGTTCTAGGAGGACCAATCACATAATTAGAGGGCTGGAATTTCCAGACCCACCCTCTGACCTCTGGGGAGGGGACATGGGGTCGAGGTTGAATGGATAACTAATGGCCAATGACTTAGTCAATCATGCCTAGGTAATGGCAGTGTTAGCATGATCTGAGGGTGGAATTTTTCAGCCCTCTGACATAAAAAGGTGAAGCAGAGGACATGAAGGCCCTCTGTGTGCAGCCTCTACAGACTGGCCAGAACCACTCCTTGGTCATGTCTCTTGTCAGCAAGAAATGCTGGTCCGTTGTTATGTCAAAACCACAAAAGGGCAGGCAGCATCAGGTATTTGGTCAAAATAGGTGACGGAGCAAATCTTTTAAAAGGGCTGGTTTCTGTTTAGCCCTTAGGGGAAAAAAA
Source organism: Indri indri (assembly GCA_004363605.1). NCBI lineage: Eukaryota > Metazoa > Chordata > Mammalia > Primates > Indriidae > Indri > Indri indri. Next base: position 9,710 of record RJWJ010020095.1, on the reverse strand, counting down.
AGTCTAATGATGGTTAGTGAGGGGGGTATATAACAAGGCATGTCTGACATCCATCCTGTCAGGGCCAGAAACTCACTTCTTAAGTTTTATCTGGGATCCCTTTGGCCAAGGGGGGTATCCATTCAGTTGGTTGATGGGTTTAAGATTTTAGTTTTATTTTTCAGTAACAAGCACAGGGGAGAACCACAGAATGACTACCCAAAGCCCCCAGTGAGTTACAGAAACTTCTGTAACATCTTGAGGTTACAGAAAGAATGGGAGTTGGAGCATGGTCCAAAACAGGTTATAGTGATGAATCAGGTTGTAGTGGCAAGAGAGGTTAAAGGAGGGAGAGAAGAGGAGGCCTGGCTAGCAAAGGTGGTCTTGTTATGTAGATGAAAGCTCAGGGGTAGCAGCCCTCAGACAGAATAGATGGCAAATGTTTCTTTCAGACCTTTACAGCTGTCAGACTCTCAATCTTTCCTAGGTCTGGAAAAGGGAGGGCCTGGCTACATTGATGGAAATTTTCTCTGCAATACAAATCTCTCCCCCCAAAACAGCTTTTTCAAGGCTTTTTCTGTTTGCAGATCCCCTGAATAGCCACCTCAAAATATAGCAAATCAGTATATTTTGGCATGAAATATTTTGGTTTTCTTCGTAACTAAGTCAGACAGGAGTTGTGGGTAACCTGGGGACCCACCACTAGCAATTGGAGTTGGAAGTAGGGTACAGACTCGTGGGACTGAGCCCTTAACCTGTTGGGATTTGATGCTCTCTCCAGGTGGACAGTGTCAGAATTGAGTTAAATTGTAGGACACCCAATCGATGTCCACTGAGAAGAGAATTCCTTGCCCTTTTTTTCTTTGTGGGGAAAAAGAAAAAAAAAAATAACCCGCACATTTTGGTGCCTAGAAGTAAAGTGTTGTGAGTCAGAGAAAAAACAGTGTTTGGGGTTTTTCCTTCCCTCCCTTGTGCCCACAAGCTTTGCCATCTCATGTGGCACGTCACTCAGACTTGTCCCTTTGCCTGTCCTCCCAGACTCAGGCCCAAATGCCTGGGATGAAGAGGTTGCAGGTAAACAATTGAACAAAATAAACAAATAGCACTCAGTCATCAAAACATGAAGAAGCTGTCTTACACACACTGACACACGCAGTGTCTATGGGAAATTAGGAGTGCAAGACAGCAGCACTTGAGCAATCTGCCCCACCGCGCCCAACTGATCTGACAGTGTGTCAGTGAGGACTAGCATATCTCCAGCTCCTAGCATAGCACATGGGACCTCATAGGCACTCAAAATGTTCTTTTGAGTGAATAAATAGAAGGCTGGAGTGTCTAGATATTGCTATCTTATTATTGAATCTTCTGAACTAATTATTTTTTAATCCCACATTTTCTTGAAAAAGCACAGTGAGTTTTAAAGGCAAGAGCCAAGTTTAGCATATGCCTGAGTAGGAATGGGACCTTTCACAAGCCGTTCGGTTTTCTGAACTTCAGTTCTCCACTCTGCAGTAAAGGGCTGGTCATACGATGACGACTACAAATGTTGCTAAACCTCCCAGCACGCACTCTCCCAGAACAGCGGGCACTGGATAAATGCTCGTTCCCTGCTTTCCACCTTCTTTACTGTTAACCTTGATCCTCGGTGACCACTTCTTATCTGACCCTTTGAGGTACGAACAACGGGAAATGGCCTTAGCAGTCAGGACATCTGATCTTAGTACTTAATCTCTGGGCACTCAGTTAAATCATTCGGGATGGCCTCATCCTACCTTCCTAATCGATAAAATAGGACAAGAATAGGCATCTTAGCCTGTATTTGTGAGGAGGAAAATAGACTATCCCTTCAGCAGAAGATAGAGCAAATCCCTTGCTGTGGGGGCTATGCTGTGCCTTGTGGTATTTCTAGAAGCACCCTTGGCCTTTACCCATTAGACACCAACAGCATGTCCCCTCCCAGTTGTGACAACCAAAAATGGCCTCAGACATTCACAAACATTTCTGAAGGGTTGGGGGCAGAATGACCCTGGTCGAAAACCACTGAGCTAGACAAATAGCAGGTAGAATTACTGGCATTTTTCAGCAGAAATAGAACAAGGGGGCATTTGACTGGTCTTGCAGAAATAAGTGAAACTCCTACTCACACCGTGCGTGCCTTCTCTTTGAGTCCCTTTCACCCTGTTACAGGCGGGGTTTGGGACAGGAATATCTTACATCTAATATGTGTGATAGACTCAGGTTTTTAAAGTGAGACATATATGACTTGGCTCCTCCTTTCTTTGTGTTCAACAAAAAGATCACAAAGCAGGTGTAGCCATTCTCATATCAGATAAAAATAACCTGAAAAGATCGTGTACATTCTTTATCCCTGCCTTTCACTTACAAGCAAATGTGTGCCCAATTTAGAATAAGAATTAAAAGCAAAATGTACTCCTGGGCACAAATTGAGTCCCCACCACATTTGCACGCCTTGCCATCTGAGGAGAGGCAGGAATCTTTCTTTGTCTTACTCCCATGCCAACCAAAGCCCCGGGCTCTTCTTTTCACCTCCGGAGGCTACCATAGTAAGGACCTTACTGCCTCCCCAGATGTTTCCTTATTGCTATTCAAAACCTTGTCTCTCACCCCCAGGAAGGTAGCGCTTTAATTTTCCCAGATTCACAGACATCCCAACTCTGCAGACCTGTAGATTGCTGGTCTCTGACTTCTGTTTAATCTTCTCGGCAGCACCAAGCTTACCTTCGTCAAAACTGAGGGATCTTGATCCAACAATTCCATTTCTGGGTACACACTCAAAAGTATTGGAAGCAGGATCTTAAAGAGATATTGTATACCATGTTCATAGCAGCATTATTCTCAATAGCTAAAAGGTGGAAGCCACCCACGTGTTCACTGATGGATGTATTGACAAACAAAATGTGGTATGTTCATACGATGTAATTTTATTCAGCCTTCAAAAAGAAGAAAATTCTGACACAGGCTACAGCATGGGTAAACCTTGAGGACATTATGCTAAGCGAAATAAGTTAGCCACAAAAAGACAAATGCTGTGTGATTCTACTTACGTGAGGCCCCTATAGTAGTCAAATTCAGAAAGACAGGAAGTAGAATAGTGGTTTCCAGGGGTTAGGAAAAGTGAGGAATGTGGGAGTTAGTGTTTCACGGTGTAGAGTTTCAGTTTTGCACAATGAAAAAGCTCTGGAGATTAGTTGCACAACAGTGGGGACATATTTAACACTAGTGAACTGGATACTTAAAAATGGTTAAAATGGTAATGTCTATGTTATTTGTATTTTACCACAATTAAAAATAAAATTAAAACAACAACCAAAAACTTAGGTTCCTAGGTCCTCTGTGCAGCACGAATGCCACCACCTCCCTAATGATTTTATGGATCTGTATTTTGCTTGTACCTGCTGCTATTTCTTAAAGGCATAGGAGAATCTTTTCTTCCTCTCTGCATGATCCTTCCTTGGGCTTTAAAATAGGAAGTTTCATCTTCTCTATTTTCTTCTTTCCACTTCTCACTAGGAGGTGAGGCTTATCTTACTGGAGGGACAGGACACTGCGTCTCTCCCTCTCTCCTTCTCCCTCCCTTTCTGGATCCTGAACTTTATCTCCGTCTTCTCTAATTCCCAACTCTGTCTTCATCAGGGTCACACGTGAACCATTTCCTGCATCCCGCTTCATGGGATATGACTTTTAAAGGTCCGTCTTGGGGTAGCTGGGTTCATTTCAGCCATGGTGCCGAGCTCTATTGTCTAACTCAAGTTTCAGCAGCAATAAAACTTACTTCCTTATAACCATTATCTGACCCTGGGCCTATTCTTCAATTGGTTCAGAACCCACAGAGAAGGGCCCATGATTAATTAGTGCTCTCAAACTCAACCCAAAGGTCCAGAGACAGAGCACTTTTTTGTTTTGTTTTGTGTCAACCTTGAAAAGCAATGGCCCAAAATGACCCTCAAATTATATAGTATGTTCCACTCATTATGCAACAATTATACAGGTGGTCGGCCACTATCTCAGCATGATTCGAAGTTGTCACCTCACTGAGAGCATTTTAGGTCCTCCTCACAGCTCCAAGCTCTGCATCAAGTGTAGAGTAAAACTCATGTCTGTTTGTTGATTGACTGATGGTCATTGGAACACAAAAGGGAAATGATTCTCTACGCATTGCCCATCTGGGTCATTCTTGACTTGGGCAGATGTCACTCTCAGTAGTTGACAGCATGATAGGGCAAAAAGAATGTGGGACTAGGAATGAGAAATGTCTCATCTAACTGATTTAGATGAGTTATTCATCTAAATTTGATGAATTTAGGCATCAAATTGTGTGGCAAATGGCTCACCCTTCTGAGTCTACATTTCCTTGTCTATGTAATCAGGGTCTTTGAATTGATGTCTTAGCTTTCTTCTATTGCAAACACACTCTCATTGCATGATTCGATTGTATTTTCAGCTCAGCATTTAAGAGATTAAAGCAGAAACACCCCACCTGTCCCCTCCCACCGACTCTGTCCTGCAGAAGTGTCCAGCAAGCATTTTCCTTTTTGCAGGCAAACGGAGGATCCAGCAGGCTGTTGAACCATGATATCAAACTCCAGCCAGATGATCCCCCACTGGGTTTTTGTATCAGCGTGGAATCATTCTGACCCAGTGTGAGAGCTGCTGATATTGACAATCCCAGGGTGTCTGTGGGAGGGGGCCCAAAGAGCACTTTTGATAATCAAAATGAACAAAGATGTTCCTTTCATCAAGCTATCAAAAATAAATCTGAGCCAGGGGCTGTTTTTGGAGTAACACCATCCAATCCTAATCTTATCCATCCCTACATCCCACTGTTCTCCCTGCCCTGGCTGGGCAGCTTCCCACGGGGGGAGTAAGCTGCCATGGGTTATAAGCTGTCAGCCTCTGCATTTAAATATTACTCACCCAGCGCAGTTCAAGGTGCAGGTCAGCCTATAGTATTAAGTTAAGTACATTGGGAAATACATTATCTTTTGGGTCACAGGGGTACAATTCAGTGAACAACAACAGGATTTCCTGGTTGATGAATGATTCCACAAGAGGTTATAGCTTGCCTGCCCTAGAAATAATAGCAATATTCCCCTACATTCATATTCCACTCTGGAGTCTGTGGAGGATTTTCACATCCATTATCTATTAGGACTTTCTCCGGGGAGACAGCCCAGTACTGGAGAGAGGGCAGGGTACAGGCAGCCCAGACACCAGCTCTAGCACCTGCTTCCCTGTACACAACTCTGTTACGAGTAAGTCACAGTGCCTCTTGGAGCCTTAGTTCTTGAACTATAATCAGGAAATGCCAATAATATCTGCCTTGTAGAGGGAATAAGAAGCTCAAATGAGGTGGTGTTTTTGCATATTAAAAAATTATCATAAAAAAGAACCTATTAGAAGTGCTCTATAGAAACAAAATAAAAAACATGAAAATAGACCCTAATTTGCCTGCTAAAATCTTAAAAAAAAAAAAGAGCTAAAATCATTTTAAAATATTCCTCTTCATGTTGTCTTTTGGTTGGCATTCATTTATCGGGCACCTTTGCACAGTATCTGTTAAAGCCCAATCTCTGCCATCCAGGAACTTGAAAAATAAAGATATGCATTTGTACATAGAGTTATAACTACAGCTATGACTTAAGGTAGAGACTAAAAATGGAGAAGAGAGGTCTGTCTAGCAAAGGCTAGACATCAGTGACTGCAACTGATATGCCATAGCTGATAAAGCATCTAAGCACGGGCTCACAGTGATGTCTGTCTGAAGCCAAAGAAAGTCTTTTTCTACTGCCCTGTACTATGCAGCTTGCCTTCTTAGAAATCAGAGAAGAGGGAACTCCTGACACAGATTTTTTGAGCTGTACCTTGAAAGACCCAGAGAAGGAAAGAGTATGAAGAAAGGCATTTCAGGAGGAGGTCACAGCATGAATAAATTATGAACGCATATCTTTGCAGATATCGAGGAATCCATTCTGGCTAGAGAGGTATTTGGCAATGGGCTTATCATTACCAGAAATTCTAATAGCGTTTTGAATCCAAACTTTCTAAAGACCAAGTGGACAGATGAATTCCTCCTCAAAGAATGCCCAGCCCCTGCCTCTGCAGCGCACCCTGCACTCACTTCAGTCACTCTGTTGCTTCCATTTTCCGTCTGCTCCAGAAGGAGCCCCGGTGCAGGTTCCATATTTAGAATAAGTACTCGATTACTTACTAAACGGTGAATGAGACCCGCCTAGGCTACACTAGCTCTCTGGTTTGGCTCAGTTTCCATCTCCACTTCTAGGGTAGAAATGGTGATCTCAGTGACAGTGGCAGGCCCCCATAACCCCCCACTAAAAGCCATCAAGTAGAGGACTGTGCTCCAGGCTCACACAGCCTGGGAACCAGCCGACTTTTCCTTTTTGGTTTTTATGTTGAGCTCGATGCCCTAAGGATGATTTAGTATGTAACATCTGGGTGTGATACGGTAAAATCATGGCAAATTCGACAGAGATGAACCAATGAGGTAAAACATAATAAGGACAAGTGGTACAAAGACTCTCAAAAATAATAAATCCAGTTGATTCTTGAAGGGTGCTGACTCCCTGCACAGTTGAAAATCCACATATAACTTTGACTCCCCCAAAACTTAACTACTAATAGCCTACTGTTGACCAGAAGCCTTCCCAATAACATAAACAGTCACTTAACACATATTTTGTATATTGTCTGTATTATACACTGTATTCTTACAATAAAGCCATCTAGAGAAAAGAAAATGTTATTTAAAAAATGATAAGGGAGAGAAAATATATTTGCTATTCATTAAATGGAAGTGGATGGATCATTATAGAGGTCTTCATCCTCTTTGTCTTCACGCTGAGTAGGAGGAAGGGGAGGAGGAAGAGGGGTGTTGGTCTTGCTATCTCAGCGGCAGCAGAGGCAGAAGAAAACTGTGTATAAGCTGACCTGCACAGCTTAAGCCCGTGTCGTTGAAGGGTCAACTGCATAGGCATCCCCACATCTCCTTTTCTACCAAAAAAAAATGCCCCATCAATAAGAGGAGTTAATGGCATCCACTTGTATCACTTAGAGTACCCTGGCTGTAAATAGATAAAATTAATTCTGCCTAATTTAAAGGAAGTATCCCTGGGGCTCAGAGAATTAAAGGAAGATTTGGATCGTCAGGCTTTGGACAGGAATGCTCGAAGTAGGGATACTCTGAGCATCCGTACATTCATTTCTTTGCCCTTTCCACAAGTATTTTTGAGCACCTGCTCTATGTGGGATTGCTCTAGATGCTGAAAATTATGGGGGGGCGGGGATGGTGTCTAAGATGGGGTAGCAAAAACTCATGAACTTCTTTTCAGGAAAAAGCTGCTGATCTCTCAAATCCTGGTGCCTGCCATCCACGTGGGGCTCTGCTCAAGTTCCAACTCCCATGAAAGAGTCTGAACGGCTTAGCTGGGATCAAGTGTCCATTTCCTTGGCTAGTGTCTTGTGAAGAACCTAGAATAACAATCCCACCATGAACGCATCCAGAAACAATGAGGAAAAAATAGTTAACCAGAGGAAAGGAGTGGTACTTTGAAAAAAATAAGGGAAAGGGATACTGAGAATGCAAAGAATAATTCTTACCTGAGAAGACAGAATGAGAACGTGCATGTGAAGACGTTGGCACAGTCCCTGACACAAAGTAAGCACTTGATAAACAACAAGAAAAATAATTTAAAATCCATCTACTATATGACTAGACATCAGAGCCTGAGAAGTAATTAGTTGGGCTATTGGCTCTTGTTTTACCTACACATGTGCAGTCAACATATCATCAGTAAAATGTCAGATTTAAATAATCTATGGAATTTGGGAGAGCATTAATAAAAGTATCCAAAACCAGGACAGTATTGGTCCTGCTTTTCCTGGTGCTGGTCAGACTTCACTTCCATTTGCTTGAACATTTAATTAACCACATGCTATATGCCAAATCCTTGGAGTAGTGTACACAAATTTTAAAAGACCCCAGTAAACGTAATCCTAGGTAGAAACAATAGGATGAACAAGTCTGAAAACTATGGCATAGTTGAAATGATTGAAAAGATGGGACATCTGCCCTGAAGTCACAGTACTGTGTAAATCTAATTACATGCAACTGTGGTTGAAGCAGAGCACTCCTCCTGGAAAGGAAAGTTCCAGTCTAATGTCTTGTGACTTCCGGAAGAGAAGTCTTTGAGATGAGGGCAGGAGAGTGACTTGGGCACAGCAAGTCTTGCCATGAGCTAGGACATCAATTGTGCTGTTTCTCACATAAGAACCCCAGTGTTTTTAGAATGGAAAGATGAAAACTCTCACCGAGTATTTCTTAGGAGTAAGTTGTCTTCTAAATTAGAGAGAAAAAAGAGAAAGTAAAAGGATAAAGGTATATGCACGCACACTCTGGCGCATGGTGTGCGTGTGTGTGAATGCTATGTATTAGAAAAACAAAATCTCCAGGGTGCTTGTCATTACTGTTTGCAACACCTACCACACCCCTCAGTTACTCAAATACTACTGTAAATGAAGCTAGAACGAGTTCTAGTTTTCAATGGCTATCCAAAGGAGGAAACTTTGGAGAAGTGGGGGGGAAAAAATTCCAAACTAAATATCATAAAATGGTTCAAACCCTAGTTCTGGCACTCGATAGCCAATTGTGCAACTTTGGTCAAATCACACAGCCATTCCTGACATTTACAAATAAAACAAAAGGACTCGATGTGAATTATTTCAATTTCATCTTCACAACACCCCTAGGTTGCCTATTATTAGCCCCATTTTATGGAGGATGCTGTTGATGGCTAGTGTCTTGCTCAACATCACAACCAGTGAATGGCAGCCCAGGGAGTCCACATCTTTTGCTATTTCTGAGCTTCAAAATCTGTATCTGTTTCTATTTCTGTGAAACAAACTACCCCAATCTCAAAGCCATAGAACAAAGACCATTTATTATTGTCTCCTGCTTTGAGGGTTTACTGGGCTCAGCTATGGGTTCTCACTCAGGGTTTCTCAGGCAGTTGCAGAGCAGTGGTGTGCAGGCCTGGGGTAATTATGAAGGCCAGCTCCCAATCTGCTGGTTCATGCAGGCTGTTGGCTAAGACCTCACCTGGAGCTGTGCCCAAAACACATACTAGAGCCTCTCCATGTGGCCCGGGCTTCCTCACAGCACAGCCGCCGTGTTCTGAGATCAAGAATCCCAAGAGACAGTCAGGCAGAGATGCATAGCCTTTTATGACCTAATATTGGAAATCTTGGAGGGTCACTGCCACCATGTTCTATTCATTAAGGAGTCACTAAGACCAGCCCATATTCAAAGGGAGGAGCATCAGACTCCACCCCTCAATGACAGAAATGCCAAAGAATTTGCGGACCTGTGTTATTAATAAAACCACCATAGTCCATCCTCTAGCTGCACACTTTTCCATTCCTCCCACATGAAAATGACCTTCCTCCTCTTCTTAGACATCTCCCCACTCCCTGCCCAGCATTTTTATTTATTATTGCAACAGGCTCAAGTTCTAAGCTCAGGATCTAATCACCAAATTTCTATAAAATGGAAATGACATTTTCCCCGACTATGTCACATGACTACACTAAGGCTCATGTTAAGTGTATGTGGGTATATATGTGCGTGTGTGTGTGTATATACACACACACAAAATTTATACACACACATAAAATCATGAAGCGTTTTTCAAAATAGG
>RJWJ010020094.1:0-29815 GCA_004363605.1 Indri indri | reverse complement strand
CGTGTACCTGTAGTCCTAGCTACCTGGGAGGCTGAGGCAGGAGGATCGCTTGAGCCCAGGAGTTTGAGGTTGCTGTGAGCTAGGCTGATGCGATGGCACTCTAGCCCAGGCAAGAGAGTGAGACTCTGCCTGAAAAAAAAAGGAAAAAAAAAAAAAAGAATGGTGTTTTGGCTTTGCAGTCAGAAAAGTGATCAAAGAGAGAATATTTTTAGGAGAAAGTGAATTCAAAAGTCAGGCAAATCTACAGCCAACATCATACCCAATGGTGTAAAACTATAAGCTTTTCCTCTAAGATCAAGAACAAGGCAAGGATGCCCACTCTCACCACTTCTGTTCAACATAGTACTGGAAGTCCTAGCCAGAGCAATTAGGTAAGAAAAAGAAATAAAAGGCATCCAAATCAGAAATGAAGAAGTAAAATTATCTCTGTTTATAGAGGATATAATCTTATATGTAGAAAACCAAAGATTCCACCAAAAGAACTATTAGAACAAATAAACGAATTTAGCAAAGTGACAGCAAACAAAATCAACACCCAAAAGTCAGTTGTGGCCGGGTACGGTGGCTCACACCTGTAATCCTAGCTCTCTGGGAGGCCAAGGCAGGCGGATTGTTTGAGCTCGGGAGTTCGAGACCAGCCTGAGCAAGAGCGAGACCCTGTCTGTACTAAAAATAGAAAGAAATTAATTGGACAACTAAAAAATATATAGAAAAAAATTAGCCAGGCATGGTGGCGCATGCCTGTAGTCCCAGCTACTCGGGAGGCTGAGGCAGGAGGATCACTTGAGCCCAGGAGTTTGAGGTTGCTGTGAGCTAGGATGATGCCGCGGCACTCTAACCCGGGCAACACAGTGAGACTCTGTCTCAAAAAAATAAAAAATAAAAAAATAAAAAAAATTAAAAAAAAGTCAGTTGCATTTCTATACACTAACAATGAACAATCCAAAAAGGAAATTGCAAATAGAATTTCATTTACAATAGTATCAGAAAGAATAAGGCTGGGCATAGTGGCTCATGCCACTAGCATTTTGGGTGGCTGAGATGGGAGGATCGCTTGAGGCCAGGAGTTCAAGACAATCCTGGGCAACACAGTGAAACCCCATCTCTAACCCCCATCTCTAAAGCCCCATCTCTAACCCCCATCTCTAAATCCCCATCGCTAACCCCCATCTCTAAAAAAAAATATTTTTTTAATAGCCAGGCTCAGTGGCACACATCCATAATCCCAGCTACTCAGGAGGAGGAGGCTGAAGGATTGCTTGAGCCAAGGAGTTTGAGGCTGTAGTGAACTACAATTGCGCCACTATGCAACAGAGCCTGGGCAACAGAGTGTGGAGCAAGACCCACCATCTCCAAAAAAAAAAAATAATAAATTACTTAGGAATTAACCAAAAAGATAAAAGACCTATTACAATGATAACTACAAAACAAACATTGATGAAAGAAATTAGAGAAGACACAAATAAATAGAAAATCATCCCTTGTTCATGGACTAGAAGATTGAATATTATTAAGATGTCAATACTACTCAAAGTGACTTACAGATTCAATGCAATCCCTATCACGATCCCAATAACATTTATTGCAGAAATAGAAAAAAAAAATCTTAAAATTCATATGGAATCTCAAGGGACCCTAAATAGCCAAAACAATTTTTTAAAGGAAGAACAAAGCTAAAGGTCTCACACTTCCTGATTTCAAAACTATTGCAAAGCTAAGGTAATCAAAACAGTATGGCACTGGCATAAAGACAGATATATAGACCAATGGAATAGAATAGAGAGCCAAGAAATAAACCTTTACATATATGGACAAATGATTTTTGACAAGGGTGCCAAGACCATTCAAGGGGGAAAGGGCAATCTTTTCAACAAATGGTGCTGGGAAAACTGGATATCTACAGGCAAAAAAATGAAGTTGGATCCTTACCTAACACCATATACAAAAATTGACTCAAAATGGATCAGACCCAAAGGTAAGACCTAAAACCGTATAACTCTTAGAAGAAAACAGCGCAAAAGCTTCATGACATTGGATTTGGCAATGATTTCTTGGCAATGCCACTAAAAACACAGGCAACAAAAGAAAAAACAGACAAATTTGACTTCACAAAAATTTTTAAATTTTATACATCAAAAGACAGTATCAAGAGCGTAAAAAGGAAACCTACACAATGGGAAAAAATATTTGCAAGTCATGTATCTGATAAGGGTTTAATATTTAGAATATATAGAGAACTCCTAAATCTCAACAACAAAAAAAATGAACAACCCAATTTAAAAATGGACAAAAGACTTGAAAAGACATTTCTCCAGAAAAGATATGCAAAAGGCCAACAAGCACATGAAAAGATGTTCAACATCACTAGTCACTAGGGATATGCAAATCAAAACTGCAATGAGCTTATCACTTCACACCTAGTAGGATGACTGCTATCAAAAAACAAGCAAATAACAAGTGTTGGCAAAGGTGTGGGGAAATTGGAAATCTTATCTGCCATCAGTACGAATGCAAATGGTACGGTCTCTGTAGAAAACAGTATGGTGGCTCCTCGAAAAGTTAAAAATAGAATTACCACCTGATGCTACAATTCTATTCATAGATATATACCCAAAAGAATTGAAAACAGGGCCTCAAAGAGATTATTTATGTACCCATTTTGTAACACCATTATTCACAATAGCTAAAAGGGAAAAGCAACCCATGTCCTTCAATGTATAAATGGATAAGCAAAATGTGGTATATACATACAGCAGAACATTATTCAGCTTTAAAATGGGCAGGTGTGGTGGCTCATGCCTGTAATCCTAGCACTTTGGGAGGCTGAGGTAGGAGGATTTTTAAAAATTAAAAATTTTTGTAGAGCTGTGAGCTAGGCTGACACCATGGCACTCTAGCCCGGGCAAGAGAGTGAGACTGTCTCAAAAATAAATAAATAAAAATTAAAAAAAAAAAAATTTTTGTAGAGACAAGGTCTTGCTATGTTACACAGGCTGGTCTCAAACTTCTGGCCTCAAGTGCTCCTCCCGCCTCAGCCTCCCAAAGTGCTAGGATTACAGGTGTGAACCACTGCACCAGCTCTAGAGTTTCAGTTTTACAAGATGAAAAGAGTTATGGATGGTGATGATGGTTGCACAATATTATGAATGTATTTTATATCACTGACTATATACTTAAAAATAGTTAAGATGGTAAATTTTATGTTATGTATATTTTACCACAATTTTAAAAATTGGGGAAAAAAAGCCAGGTGGACCCTCAAATGACTGGTAAAATCTGAAAGGACTAGACAGAGAGGAGGGGAATCTGGTATAAAACCAGATGTGCAGAAACGAGGGAGACCAAACCAAACCAAAGATCCAAACCCAAGGGCAGGAGACAGAAGCTGAAAAAGTACCTGAGATTTACACACAGTTCCCTTGGTCAAAGGCAAGAGTGTGACCTGAGGGCTTACAGGTAATGTCCAGCTCAGATGTGACATACGAGTATAGTTGACCCTTGAACAACACAGGTTTGACCTGTGTGGGTCCACTTATACACAGATTTTCTTCCACCTCTGCCACCCCTGAGACAGCAGGGCCAACCCCTCCTCTTCCTCTTCCTGCTCAGCCCACTCAGTGTGAAGATGATAAGGATAAAGATATTTATGATTATCCACTTCCATTTCATAAAAGTAAATATATTTCACTTTCCTTATGATTTTCTTAATAACACTTTCTTTTCTCTAGTTTACTTTATTGTATTCTTACCCTGAGCAGAATCCCAGGGAACACTAAAATTTAAAGAGTGGCTTAAAGAGAAGGCCATGACAGAGACTAAGAACATCCAGCCAGAGGGGTCAAAGTCTCCCCAGCCCAGCACCCCTCTCAGCCCCACTCTCCCTTCAGAGTGCCCTTTGTTCCTAATTCTTGATGTTTCCCCTCCATCTTCTCCATTGAAATTTGCTTCTCTTACGTGTGGGAAAGCAATCTAAATGAAAGCAATTTATATTCAGATTTGAACGGCCAATGCTTTTCTGCCTTCGACCACCGTGGGTCATCACCTACAAGTGTAAATTCATCTCTAGTGGATGAAATTTCATCCTACTTAACCTGGGAATGGCAAAGAAAGCTTCAATTGTGGCTACTTTGGCCATTTACTTCAGCTTGGGGGAGGGAAACAGAAAAGCTGGAAGGAGCCTGGAAGCCCCTTTGAAGTCCTAATTCAGGGCTACGCACATGGTTCTTTCTCAACACATTTTTCTAACGGGGGACATCAGTGGTTTGAATCTGATGTAAGCCTCTGACAGCCATATAGACACAGAGATTCTGGGCAAATAGTGGTATCTAAGCATGACAGGGCAGACACTAGCATCCAAGGTCCAGTTCAGCTTCAGGCTACTTTCCTTCTACCCTTCATTGACTCAACAAGGACAGAACTAAAGCCTCAGGCTCCACATAGGAAACTGATGGGAAAGAGTGGTAGGGAAGAAGCCATCCTTCTCCGTCCAACTTTACCCTCTGGGGAAAACACCAAACACCTTTTCTTCCAGTCTTCATTCCTTTCTTTGTTCTACACGCCCTCCTTCCTTCGCTCCTTCATTTCTTCCCTCCACAAATATGTACTGAGCATCTTCTCCATATCAGGTATTGTCCCAGGCACTGGGGATCCAACAACAAACACGCAGGTACGGCTCTCCCCCTGGCGGACTCATGGACTGGTGGAGGACTTGTCCCTTCTGCCGATGCCTTGAGGAAGAGGCCATGCCATGTGGGTGCCGCGGAGTTACCATTCCAGAGCTATTTAGCAGGCTCTCGGAGTAGCTTCCTGTTCCTTCCCATATTTCCAATCTTTTCCCATCTCTCTCATCATCTAACCTTTAATCTATTAGCAAAGTCATCCAAAGAACGGAATCTACAGAGTCAGCTTTTTCCCTTTGTATGGCATCTGATTAATGCACCATCTTGTAGCACATTATCAGACCCTCTTTTTACCTAGTTATTATGTGACCATCAGGGTTATTCAGTTTTTCCTGTTTTTGGAATAATTCCAGCTTTTTTTTTTTTCTGGACACAGAATCGTGCTCTGTCGCCCTGGCTAGAGTGCAGTGGCATCATCATAGCTCCCTGCAACCTCAAACTCCTGGGCTCAACTGATCATTCTGCCTCAGCCTCCCTAAGTAGCTGGGACTACAGGCATGTGCCACCACACCTGGCTAATTTTTCTATCTTTTGTAGAGACCGGGTCTCACTCTTGCTCAGGGTGGTCTGGAATTCCTGACCTCAAGTGATCCTCCAGCCTCCACCTCCCACAGTGCTAGGATTACCAGCATGAGACACTGGGCCAGCCAATTCCTGCTTTTTTACATAACTCTTTGGCTTACTAACAGTTCCCTGTATACTCTTCTCTCATTACTAGAGAGGAGTATAGTTTATACACAAAATATGCTTACCAGAAGAAAAAAACAGCCAAAAATATTAAAACCTACTTTTAAAATTAATAAGAAATTAAATATATCCTATTGTATTTATCTTCTTTTTGTATTATAATTATCTTTTTCTTTTTTTTTTTTTTTTGGAGACAGGGTCTTGCTCTATCACATGGGCTAGAGTGCAGTGGCATCATTACAGGTCACAGCAGCCTCAAACTCCTGGGCTGGGCTCAAGCAATCCTCCTGCCTCAGCCTCCCGAGTAGCTGGGACTGCAGATGCTTGCCACCACGCCCGGCTGATTTTCCTGTTTTTTGTGGAGACAGAGTCTCACAATTTTGCTCAGGCTATAATTACCTTTTGATATACTTCTTGTAAACTTTTCACTTTGACTTATGAACTTTTACAAATGTTCTAATTAACTATAATTATTATTCTTTTTTGATGCTCAAAAGAATCACAGTGTGACCAGTGGGAACCCTCTTTGTTTGGCTCCATTGTCTGATCAGTACTATTTCAAATATTTTTGAAAGCAGCCTTTTCTTTTTCTTTTTTTTTCCTTTTCTTTTCTTTCTTTCTTTTTTTTTTTAATAGGGACAGGGTCTTGCTCTTGCTCAGGCTGGTCTCGAACTCCTGAGCTCAAGCGATCCTCCTCCTCTGCCTCCCAGAGCGCTAGGATTACAGGCATGAGCCACCTCTCCCTGCCTAGCATCCTTTTCTTGATTGTTACAAGCCCCTCCCAATTTTCCCTTCCTCCATACATGGAATTGACTGTGCTTCAAAAAGCCTTAATTTTGGTCTGGTGCAGTGGCTCACACCTATAATCCTGGCACTCTGGGAGGCTGAGGCAGGAGGATCACTTGAGGTCAGAAGTTCAAGACCAATGTGAGCAAGAACAAGACCCCATCTCTACTAAAAATAGAAAAAGTTAGCTGGGCAACTAAAAATAGAAAAAATTAGCTCAGTGTGGTGGCACTCACTTGTAGTCCCAGCTACTCAGGAGGCTGAGGCAGGAGGATCACTTGAGCCCAGGAGTTTGAGGATGCTGTGAGCTAAGCTGACACCACCGCAATCTATCCCAGGCAACAGAGTGAGACTCTGTCTCTATATCTAAAAAAAAAACAAGAGAGAGAGACAAAAAGCCTTAATTTCCTTTTAAGGAAGAGTAGAATCCAAAATCTGGATGTGGGGTATGTAAATCAGTTTGATAGTGCGTAGAAGGACATTGTTTCCAGGGGACAGACCTGAAGAATATTTTTCTTTTTAAAGCCGTGAGTTTTTATTAGAACTTTCCATTTTTATTCGTTCTATGTTATTTTTTGCTCTAAAATAAAAGTTTAAGTAATCTTCTCTACCATATACTTCCTTAATTTTTAACCCCTCACCAAATCTATTATTATAACCTCTTCCCTTTTATAACCTTTATTTGAATCATCTATCACTATTCTGAACTCTCTTCATTGATGCAAATTTGTTTGCATTCATTTTTGGTCCAAAATAAATTTAGTGCTGAACTGTAAGAAAGATTTTCCAGTTAGCTGTGCACATCTATACCATGGCTATTTATAAATGACCTGTGTTCTGCTTCTACTTTAACTCTTTTTTGGAAGAATCTAGGTATAATTATGATACAAACAAAGAGCTTGGTATTTTTTGTTTTGTTTTGTTTTTTGAGGCAGAGTCTCGCTTTGTTGCCCGGGCTAGAGTGAGTGCCATGGCATCAGCCTAGCTCACAGCAACCTCAAACTCCTGGGCTCAAGCAATCCTTCTGCCTCAGCCTCCCGAGTAGCTGGGACTTCAAGCATGTGCCACCATGCCCGGCTAATTTTATATATATATATATATATATATATATATGTTTTTAGTTGTCCAGATCATTTCTTTCTATTTTTTAGTAGAGACGGGGTCTCGCTCTTGCTCAGGCTGGTCTCGAACTCCTGACCTTGAGTGATCCACCCGCCTCGGCCTCCCAGAGTGCTAGGATTACAGGCATGAGCCACTGCGCCCGGCCTAGAGCTTAGTATTTTAATTAAATAAAACTTGATAACAGGCCGGGCACAGTGGCTCACACCTCTTATCCTAGCATTTTGGGAGGCCAAGGCGGGAGGATTGCTTGAGGCCAGGAGTTTGAGACCAGCTTGAGCAAGAGTGAAACCCCATTTCTACAAAAAATAGAAAAATTAGCCGAGCGTGGTGGCCCATGCCTGTAGTCCCAGCTACTCAGGAGGCTGAGGCAAAGAGGATCACTTGAACCCAAGAGTTTGAGGTTGCAGTGAGCTATGATGGCACCACTGCACTCTAGCCAGGGCAACAGATCAAGACTCTGTGTCAAAAAAAAAAAGGCAAAGTCCGATGCATATTTATTTTACGAGTTTTAATTGTGTTAATAAAATGGTTAAGCATGTATAGAAAAGTTTGCATAAATGATGAAATTATACACTGAAGATAGTATGTCAAGGGTTAGACAGCGGGAGAGATGGGGAAAGATTGGAAATACAGGAAGGAGCAGCACGCTATTAGTACTCTGAGGGCCTGCTGCGTAGTTCTGGAATGGTAACTCAGCAGCACCCACATGGCATGGCCTCCTCAAGTTGTCAGCTGAAGAGACAAGACCTCCACCAATCCATGAGTCCACCAGGGGAAGGGCCGTCCCCAGTGCCTGGCATAATTTGTGATACATGAAAGATGCTCAATACATGTTTGTGGAAGGAAAGAAGGCATGAATGAAGAAAGGAAGGATGTGAGGCCAGGTGCAGTAGCTCACACCTGTAATGCTAGCACTCTGGGAGGCCGAGGCAGGAGGATCGCTCGAGACCAGGAGTTCAAGACCAGCCTGAGCAAGAAAAATTAGCCGGGCATTGTGGCATACCCTTGCAGTCCCAGCTACTCGGGAGGCTGAGGCAGGAGGATTGCTGGAGCCCAGGAGTTTGAGGTTGCAGTGAGCTATGATGAGGCCACTGCACTCTAGCCTGTGCAACAGAGGTAGACCCTGTCTCAAAAAAAAATTAAAAAGGATGGAAATGAATGCCTAATATATTAGGAGGGATTATATTTCCAATCATTCCAAACAAGTGAATCAATATGTATCAAAGGCAGTACAATCAATCATATAATACTAACCAAGCAAAACTTTAAAAATACATAATTTCAGTAAATCCCCTGTGAAAGATAAAGGCATGATAATGCCATTAATGGAGCAAGTAAAGTTTAATGATTAAAAGGGGCCCAGCCTCCATATAGTGTATTAATCCGTTTGTATGAAATGTCCAGAGTGGGCAAATCCATAGAGACACGAAGTAGACTGGTGGTTGCCTAGGGCTTGGAGGAGGGAGAAAATGCAGAGTGACTGCCAATGGGTTTCTTAGAGGTGTGATGGAAATTTTCTAAAACTGATTGTGGTGATGGTTGCACAACTCTGAATATACTAAAACCATTAAACTGTATATTTTAAATGGGTGAATTATACGGTATGTGGTTGGGTTTTTTTGTGTTTTGTTTTGTTTTGAGACACAGTCTTGCTCTGTCACCCACACTGCAATGCAGTGGCCTGATCATGGATCGCTGTAATCTCAGACTCTTAGGCTCAGGCAACCCTCTTACCTCAGCCTCCTGAGGCATGAATCACCGTGCCCGGTTGCTTTTTTTTTTTTTGAGAGATGGGGTCTTGCTATGATGCTCAAGCTGTTCTCAACCTCCTGGCCTCAAGAAATCCTCTCACCTCAGCCTCCAAAATGCTGAAATTACAGGTGTGAGCCACTATACCTGGACTGGTATGTGAATTTTATCTCATTAAAGCTGTTACAAAAAGGGTGGGAGAGACATCCTGATGCATGCTAGCTTAGGTTTAGAAAGTGCCACCAAGTGCCCTGCTCCAGTCAAGAATCAATCATAAATAAATAACCTACAGTCTTGGCCAGGATGAGACAGTTATTTTTAATTTGAGATCTGGTAATATTACTGTAACCCTAGAAAAGTATCAAAATAGGCCAGGTGCAGTGACTCACGCCTGTAATGCTAGCACTCTGGGAGGCCAAGGAGGGAGGATAGCTTGAGGTCAGGAGTCTAAGACCAGCCTTAGCAAGAGCAAGACCCCATCTCTACTAAAAAAATGGAAAGAAATTAGCCAGGCAACTAAAAATATATAGAAAAAAATTAGCCAGGTGCGGTGGCCTACGCCTATAGTCGCAGCTGCTTGGGAGGCTGAGGCAGGAGGATCACTTGAGCCCAGGAGTTTGAGGTTGCTGTGAGCTAGGCCAATGCCACAGCACTCGAGCCCAGGCAACAGAGCAAGACTCTGTCTTAAAAAAAAATTTTTTTTTTGATAACTTGAGCATCAGTTATACCGGAAGTTGTAGAGAGTATTCCTCTGTCCATGCAGAAGACCCTTGGACTTTGAAGAACCTAGAAACAATGTAGACAGACAAATTTCAAAGAGGAATTCATCCTCTTGATCCTCATATGAGGACCAAGTAATGTAAGAAATGTTTTCAACTGTGGTGAAATATCTTCAACTGTGGGCATTAAGTATACCATGGAGTACTACTCAGCTATAAGAAACAATGGTGATATAGCACCTCTTGTATTCTCCTGGATAGAGCTGGAACCCATTCTACTAAGTGAAGTATCCCAAGAATGGAAAAATAAGCACCACATGTACTCACCAGCAAATTGGTTTCACTGATCAACACCTAAGTGCACATATAGGAATGACATTTATCAGGCATTGGGCAGATGGGAGAGGGGAGGAGGGGATGGGTAAATACATACATAACGAGTGCGATGCGCACCATCTGGGGGATGGATATGCTTGAAGCTCTGACTGAGGGGGGCAAGGCAATGTAACCCCATAATAAGCAGAAATTTGTACCCCCATAATATGCAGAAATAAAAAAAATATAAACTCAGGGAAGACTTATCTGCAGGAATCACAAACACTGATCTGCTGGTATCATTTCTCATGGAGGAGGAGAAAGCAGAGAGCCCAGAGAAGCAGATGACTAGCAGCTGTGCTCTCTATCCACGACCAAAGGGGACTTCACAGGCCTAGAGTCTCCAATTCAAATGACTTCAGAGCCCAGGCAAGTTCCATACATGAATGAAACTGAGTAGAAGTGAGGCACTAGGAAACAGAGTTCCCATCTCAACAGACAGTCTCCACTCAGATCCAGGTAATGTCACCAGGAGGAAATGTAGTTTCAGCATTTCCAAGGTCTTCCATTTTTCAAGAAAAGCCAGAAACCTAGATCATGTGAATCTATCAATTTTTAGAGCTGGGCAACCAATTCAACTTAAAAGACAAAAGCAAAACTTCACAATGCCAAACAAAATACATGCATAGGCTGTCTGTGGTCCACAAGGTGCCATCTCAGCCCATAGGCTTACAACAGGGGCAGAGTGAACATGTGTGAAAATTGAGAGATCTGTCCTGTGCTGCCAGGCAAGGCAAACATTTCCCTCCCACAGGAGCTTCTTAGACACTTAGGTTCTGGGCCACATAGCTGAAAAGATGTGGTTCATACTAACAGCCCAGCAAGAAGGATTAGCTGCAAAATGTATCCAAGGGGCCGAATTAAATTACTTGTTGCATGGGGCCGGATAGTGCCATCTGCTTAAATGTTGAAGACTGAGACACAATTTTCATTTCAATCCTTGCCAGAGCCAAGTTGTATATATGGTCATTGATTACCAGTGTGATCAGTCCCACTAAACTCCTTTGCTTCGTAGGACACTCCTGGGTTCCCAGCTCCATAAGTTGGCATAGTCATTCATCGGCAACTGAAAAATAAAACAAGGGAAGAGGGACTAAGACTGCTGGTCCCAATAGGACAAGAGCCTCAAAGGAGTCTTGTCACACCTCTCTGGAGCTCCCCAGCCCAGTTCCTGGTCTGCAGTGGTCGCAGTAAATATTCACTGATTTCTTGCAGATAAGGGTAAACCCAAGGCAAGTGAACACCTCTGACTAATAGAAAAATCTGCTCATTTTCGTGGGTCTGTTTGTGTGTTATTTTAAAAATAAGTGTGCTATGACACATTGTAGCAGGAGGAACTTAGGTTAGATATTAAGAACAATTTCCTGATTACACAGAATGTGAAATATCAGAGCAGGAGACAAATGAGGAAGCAGAGGCTCTGTCTATGCAGGGCTTTTCTGCACAGGGTAAACGCCTGATGTGTCAGTCCAACGTTATCACTGGTGAGGCGGGAAGGTGGTGTTTGTGTAATGTATCTGCTCCAGCCTGTTCTTCACTCTTACTAACTGCCCACTGTCCTAGGTCCCTTATCTTATCAAATCCTCATGGAAACCCAATAAGATAAATTATCCCCATTTTACAGTTGAGGAAACTTGTTCATGTTCACCCCGTTAAAAAATGAAAGAGCCGAAGAAAGGATAGATGTATGAAGTGATGGATATGCAAAATATTCTAATTTGATTATTATATATGTATCAAAACATGACATTGTACCCCATAAATATATAATTATTTGTCAATTAAGAATAAAAATAAATAAATAGCTTAATCTATTTAAAAAAAAAATGGAAGAGCCAGAGGCCAGGCGCGGTGGCTCACGCCTGTAATCCTAGCACTTTGGGAGGCCGAGGCGGGCGGATTGTTTGAGCTCAGGAGTTCGAGACCGGCCTGAGCAAGAGCGAGACCCCTGTCTCTACTAAAAATAGAAAGAAATTAGCTGGACAACTAAAAATATGTAGAAAAAATTAGCCGGGCATGGTGGCGCATGCCTGTAGTCCCAGCTACTCGGGAGGCAGGAGGCAGGAGGATCACTTGAGCCCAGGAGTCTGACGTTGCTGTGAGCTAGGCTGACGCCATGGCACTCTAGCCCGGGAAACAGAGTGAGACTCTGTCTCAAAAAAAAAAAAAAAAAAAAAAAATGGAAGAGCCAAGATTAGAACTGCCATCTGTGTGGCTTCAAAGTCCAGGCTCCTTCCAGAAGGGCAGGTCCCTGGGCAGAGCACCTGTGACTGCATGTGGGGAAGAGAGCCCAAAAGGCAGGCTTAGGCAAGGGGAGCACTACCTGAAGAAGTTGTGAGAGCATTGCCGAGGCCCAAAGCGGAAGCCAGTGTCCGGAAGAGAGACAAGATGCTAGCTGGGGAAGAGACAGAGACATGAAGGGGAGGCAAGGTCAGAACCTGGAAATCAAGGCATATCCTTCCAGAAATGAGTTTGGAGTGACTTGGGCCATCCAGGAAGGGAAGACAGGGAACAGGGAGTTCCTTTTTAGCAGCACCCAGCTCATGCTGCAGTTCCTGCCAAGAGCTAGGCCCGCCCAGCTCAGATTTTCCTCTGGTGACCCTTGGGCCTGCCAACAATGCCCTGGACCGTTCTCATTCCCACTCCACCCCCCCACCAGCAATTGTTTTTGGTGTTCGAGAGCTGAAACGTCATTTCCAACAATGACTCTGCAATTTAATTATGTGCTTATGTCCTTCCTCAAAATACCTGTGATCATGGAACTTTCCTTCTCTAAAAAAATGGCCCTGTTGTGTCTGCCCTGGTAGGGCCTGGGTTCCTAGAATAGCATCGCTGCTATAACATAAGATAGGGCAGGTTGAAAACTAGTGGACCAATATGTTATAAGTTAAACCATATTGCCTTCCCTACTTAATGCTTGCGGCTGAATAGAGTTAGTGCCTCTATTGCAAAATCAGCCAAAAAGCAGCTCCAGGCCGACTCTAGAGCAAGGGCCACATTTAGACTATTTCAATGGGTGATCTGGGTCCTTCATTCCCTCTTTTAAGAGCTCAGTTTTCCAAATTCCAGTTATCCCCTGTAATTCCAGACTCCATGTTTAGATGGGAAATCTGAGGAAATGAACACAACTGTGGAGACAAGGGAGGACAGACTCTCTGGGCTGGGCTCCCAGCTGTTCGACTAGAACTGATGACTGGTTCCTTTCATTAAACTCAAAACTTCCTGGAAGCTCAGGCTTCCAGGAACAGGAAGGAGCCCCAAACCTGCCCCTGGTCAGTGCCTTTGCAAAGTTATTTCATTCAGTCTGCACTTTCCTGAAGCCCAACCCCCCCTTACTAAGGGCAGAAAGAGCAAAATAAACCAGAAATTAAATAAATAAAGAAGACACATAAAAATAAACCATAAGGACTTTTCTTTCTCAGAGTGATCTTAGCTTGGCCAGGTCAATAAATCAATACAAGGACACATCTTCCTGAAATTATTTATCTTGTGCCCATCCACTATGAAAAAAACCCAGAACTGATTTATTTATGACTCCAGGGAAAGGTTAAAGTTCTCCAAAGCCCTTTAAGATTTTGGCCTAGGGATTAACAGAATTCTAGGGGGATGCTTTGCATTTTAGATTGAGTTATTCCACAATCACTTATTGAGCACCTTCTATTTGCTAGGTGCTGAGTTAGGAGTGGCAGAATGCTCCAGAGATGACCAGAACACAGACCCCGCTCTCTATCTGCCAGGGTGAAGTAGGGGAGACAAAGCATGAACTAGATGATTCTGGATAGAAGGAAGAAAGTGTTAAGTGCCACTGAGAGACATAATCAAATAATCATCATCATTTACATGTAAACGGGACTATCTGAGGTCAATTTCCTCATATTATCTCATTTAATCCTCAGCATATCTGTGTTGGATATCTGCAGTTATTCTTGTCCAATATCTTTTCACCATTCTGGAAATGCACCCTAACTTCTCCCCGGAGAACCTTCATCCACCCACACTCTTCCCATGTCCTGCCAGCCAGGGCTGCATCCCAGGGTCTGAGGTAGAACAAGTCTCCTGGGCCCCAGCCAATCCAAGCATCAAATTCTCCTGGCCATAGTGACCAGCTCAGGGATGGGCCCATGACCCAGTGAGAGCCCCCAAGAACTCAGTCGTGACTTCTAAGAAAGAGGTACTCTTTCTCAGAGCTTGTCTGCTGGACAGTCTTTCTGCTATGGGCTCTGGGAGTCCTGCCAGCCATCATGCTGCTCTTTGAACCTGGGCATGAAGGTGACAGAGCAAAAGGCAGAGCTGACAGAAGGAGAAAGTCAGAGTACTGATGATAGCATTTGAGGTTTGAATCCACTCATGCCTGAAGCCACCTCTGCCCCCAGACTTTTTACCTATGCAAACCAATCAATGCCCTTTTGTCAGAAGCCAATTTGAATTGGGTTTTCTGTCACTCAAAACCAAAAAGGTCATAAAAGAGACTTCAGTTCTGAGAGGAGAATATTTCTATCTCTGTTTTAGATGAGAAAAGTTGATGTGCAGGTCGGTGCGGTGGCTCACACCTGTTATCCTAGCACTTTGAGAGGCTGAGGCAGGAGGATTGCTTGAGGGCAGAAGTTCGAGACCAGCCTGAGAAAGAGCAAGACCGTGTCTCCACAAAAAAATAGAAAAATTAGCCAGGCCTGATGGCATGTGCACCTGTAGTCCCAGCTACTCGGGAGGCTGAGGCAGGAGGATCACCTGAGTCCAGCAGTTTGAGGTTGCAGTGAGCTATGATGACACCACTGCACTCTAGCACTGCAGTCTAGCCAGGACAACAGAGCAAGACCCTGTCTCCAAAAAAAAAAAAAAAAGAAAAGAAAAGTTGAAGTTTGGATAGGTCAAAAGAGGTGGCTAGGCCGGGCGCGGTGGCTCACGCCTGTAATCCTAGCACTCTGGGAGGCTGAGGCAGGTGGATTGTTTGAGCTCAGGAGTTCGAAACCAGCCTGAGCAAGAGCGAGACCCTGTCTCTACCAAAAATAGAAAGAAATTAATTGGACAGCTAAAAATATATAGAGAAAAAATTAGCCAGGCATGGTGGCGCACGCCTGTAGTCCTAGCTACTTGGGAGGCTGAGACAGTAAGATTGCTTGAGCCCAGGAGTTTGAGGTTGCTATGAGCTAGGCTGACGCCACGGCACTCGCCCCAGGCAAAAGAGTGAGACTCTGTCTCAAAAAAAAAAAAAAGAGGTGGCTAAGGAGTAGCAGAACCAGGTCCTGAGCCCCTAACTCCTGGTATCACTTCACAGGTTCAATCCTTTACACTCCAGTGGCCTTCTTGAGTCACAGAAATATCGAGGAAGCACAGAGAACTTTAAGCTGAGAGGATCAGCCAGGCTTCCTAGCAGCATCAGTTGAGCTGCACTTTGAAAGACAGATTGGATCTGAACTGCCCAATGGCAAAAGTGTGTGTGTGTAGAGGGAGCATCACAGGCAAGGCCATGGAGAGGAGAAAAGCCCAGGAATTCGTGGAGAATGGCAAGCTCTTTGGTTTGTCAAGAGCACTGGGTGGGTAAGAAAGGATAGCAGGAAACAGAGTTAGAAACAGATTTAGGGTCAGAATGTTCAGGGGACTTGAACTTTAAGCTGAAGGTCAGATATTCCCAAACCCCACTGTATTAAAGATAGGCTGCAAGTGACCGAAACTCAATTTTTGCTATTTTAGTTGCACTAGATTTGGGGATGAGGCCACTGACCTAGGGAAGAGGACTCAGAAGAACCCAGTGAGGAGACAGTCAAATTCTCACTTTTGAGTTCCAAAACAGTGTCTTGAAACCAGATAAGCTGACTGAACTGAAGCAGGAGTTGCCTCTCACACAAACAAATAGAAATGCTGGGTAATATTTTCTTAAGATGTGTCTGAGATTGAAAGCAAGAAGGGAAAATTTCCAGGTGCCAGAAATCAAAAAAGGACCCAAAGTTATAGAATAACTTAGCCACGGTGAGCAGAATCCGAAGCTAAGACAGAATAGCTCTTGGGAATTAAGGATGAGATTTTAATAATGACGGGGAAACAGAAAATGAGGCCTTGAGTCCTGACAAGACCTGGAGTTGGAACAAAGGTCCTATTTATTCCTCACAGGAAAAAAGAAACATTTTGCTTATCAGCCTGGGGAAGGATCAAGAAAGCTTGCCATTGGCCTGGGCCACAGGGAGGAAAAGTGTCAGCTATGAAAAACTGGAACTCCAAGTCTGTTTCTGCACCAGTGGGACATGAACTCACATAATCCATCAGGTGCAGGTCACAAGATACGGAACAAAATACAAGTAAATTCATACCTATCCAGCATGGTAGCATTGAAGAACATCAAATATAAGAAACAAAAATCTTAAAAAGAGCCAAAAGACAGACTACCTACAAAAGAATAAAAAAAACTTCAGTTAGCTACTTTTCAGCAATAATAACACCAAAAGACAAAGGAATAGCTAAAATTACAGATGGAAAATAATTGTCAGACTAGAATTCTAGCCAGCTAAACTAGCATTAAAGAATGAGAGAGGCCAGGCATGGTGGCTCACACCTGTAATCCTAGCACTTTGGAAGGCTGAAGTGGGAGGATTGCTTGAGGCCAAGAATTTGAGACCAGCCTGAGCAATGTAGTAAGATCCCATTTCTACAAAAAATAGAAAAATTAGCCAGATGTGGTGGTGCACACCTATAGTTCCAGCTACTTGAGAGGCTGAGGCAGGAGGATCACTTGAGCCCAGGAATTTGATGTTGCAGTGAGCTATGATGATGTCATTTCACTTTAGCCCAGGCAACAGAGTGAGACGCTACCTCAAAAAAAAAAAAAAAAAGAAAGAAAGAAAAAAAGACTGAGATAGAAATAAAGACAATTCCCAGCATACTAAGAGAGATTATCACTCATGGTTTCTTCTGAAATAATGATAAAAAACATTTTTCAGCAAAAAGAAAATTGATCTCCCAATACTTGAAGTAGTAATGAGCAAATAGGTATTGATACTGGTAAGTCTAAATAAGTATTGGCTTCTTTAAAAAAAGAAGACCAACTTAAAGTGTTGGTTAAAAATAAGATGGGCCTGGAAAACCCAAAAGAATCAAATAAATAATTATTATAAATAATAAGAAAATTAGATGAGGAACCTGAATAAAAATTACTATAGAGAAATTAATGTCTCCAGATATACAAACAATAAGCAGTTGAAAGATAATATGGAAGAAAACACTATTTACAATAGCAATGAAAACAATGAAATACCTGAGAATAAACTTAGCAAAAAATGTGCAAAAAAAGAAATCTTTGCTAGGTGCAGTGGCCCATGCCTGTAATCTCAGCACTTTGGGAGGCCAAGGTGGGAGGATCACTTGAGCCCAGGAGTTGGAGGTTACAGTAAGCTATGATCATGCCACTGCACTCCAGTCTGGCAACAGAGTGAGACCCTATCTCCAAAAATACACACACACACACAAACTATAAAACAGAGTTTTTAAAATTAGAAAATTATGTGTTAGGGTGGGAAATCATAACTCGGGATGAGAAAGAATTTTCAACACAAAGATTAGGATAGGTTTGAAGCAATAAGTTTATTTTACTTTCCACGAGAGGAAAGGTCATGGCATGAAAGAAAGAAAGAAGAAGTGCCGGCCCAGAGGATAAGGGGTTCGGGGTTTTTATTCGGATAAAGGATAGACCGGTTATTGCTGCAAAATTATAACAAGAGACAGTTTGTGTTTTTTTCTTCTGTGCTAGACTGGCTCTATCAGACTTCTCAGAATGTGCTCTGGCAGATGTGTAGGAGAGCTACATGCCCTTTTCTGTCTGCTCAGTGCTGTTCCAGTTCTGTAAAACAAGCTCTTAAAAAAAAAACAAGTGAAACCACAGGTGTTTAAGCAGACGAAGGGGCAGTTGTGTGCTGTGATTTTTCTCCCTTTTTTCTCTGTTAGATAGTTTATCAGTGATGCCGTCCTTTCAACATGCAAATGGAATTGCGATGTCGGCATGTCTGGAGTCTGAGTCTGGAGCTCAGATAGGACATTTAGGCTGGAGATAAAAATTTGGGAGTTATCAGACTATAAATGGCATTTAAGACTATGGGGTTGAGACTATCTTCAAGGGGAGAGTGTAGATATAGAAAAGAGCCTAGGGCCCAGACTGTTGAACATCCACATTTGGAGTTCAAGCAGAGGAAGAGGAGCCACAAAGGACGAGAATGAAAATCAGGAGAGTGCAGGGTAGCCAAGCAGAGAGCGATATTTCAAGAACAAAGTCGTCAGTTATGTCAAAAGCTCACAAACAGTCAAGTAAGATTAGGACAGAGAAATGTCCATGGGATTTGGCATCCTAGAGATCCCCAGTGACCTTGACTTAGTGGTTTCAGTAGAGGAGTAGGGGACAGAAACCAGGTACGAGGAGACTGAAGTCAACACAAGGAAGTGAGCTCATATCTCCAAAAACCCCTTTGCTTCAAACATCCAGCCGTGACATTTAAAATACAAAAATGATTTTTCAAAAAGACCTAGCTGCACTCTTACATATCTCCACGAACCAAAAGTAGAATAGATACACAATGAGTGGGGCTGAAGTCTCAAGGCTTTTGGGGCCCTAAGTCTGGAAGTTGGATGCTGACAGCTGGGTGAGAGTTTAGCTCCTGGGAGGGAGAAGTAAGGAGCTCCCCACAATGTGGGAGACTGAAGCTCACAGCCTGATACCAGAAGCTGAAGTGGGCTCCCCTCTTTGTGAAAAGATGAAGAGAACAGCTGTGCACTGAGACTTTATTAGAGCCTAGGGAGGTGAGAAGCAAAGAGAATGCCTTGCTGCTAGGAAGTGTCTCACAACCAGACCTACCACAACCCTGATATCCAGGGCTGGAGAAGCAGGATCCTAAGCCCTGAGTCTAGCTGGAGGCCCAGAGGACCAGAAGGAGACATCTTGGAAAAGGATGAGGAAAAAGTAAGAGTGAGAAAGAGAGAGAGAGAAACCACACAAAAACAAATACTTTCTCATGCAAAAAGAACTTTGAACCATAATTATAAAACACCGAAAGATAGCCTTTGAAATTAACACAGACCAGGAATTTTCTCAAATTTTCTCTGGATTTTGAAAATGTTCAGAGATGAATGCATTCCTTTCATTTCAAAAGGAAATTATTAAGCAAAAATAGGCAGAAATGAAACAGTATGAGAGAGATCCCATTAGAAATCCTAGAAATAAAGAATATCCTAATTAAAATTTAAAAGGCCACAAATGGGAGATACTCTAGATTGAACATGTCCAAAGAGTAAATCAGAGAATTGGAAGACAGAACTGAGGAACTCATCCATAATATAGCAAAAGATAAACAAAAAACAAAGCAATGAAAATCATAGAGAACAGGCCGGGCGCGGTGGCTCAAGCCTGTAATCCTAGCACTCTGGGAGGCCAAGGCAGGAGGATTGCTTGAGCTCAGGAGTTCGAGACCAGCCTGAGCAAGAGCGAGACCCTATCTCTACTAAAAATAGAAAGACGTTAGCTGGACAACTAAAAATATATAGAAAAAATTAGCCAGGCATGGCGGCGTATGCCTGTAGTCCCAGCTACTCGGGAGGCTGAGGCAGGAGGATCACTTGAGCACAGGAGTTTGAGGTTGCTATGAGCTAGGCTGACGCCACGGCACTCACCCTAGCCTGGGCAACAAAGTGAGACTCTGTCTCAAATAAAAAAAAAAAAAAAGTTTAAAATCATAGAGAACAGTTTGTACCAGCCTGGGCAACATAATGAGATCCTGTCTCTACAAAAAATAATTTAAAAATTAGCCAAGCATGGTGGCACACCCCTGCAGTCCCAGCTACTCAGGAGGCTGAGGTGGGAGGATCGCTGGAAGCTGAGGGTCCAGGTTGCAGTGAGCTATGTTTACACCACTGCACTCCAGCCCGGGCGACAAAGCGAGAACTTGTCTCAAAAAAAAAAAAAGGAGAACAGATTAAAAGTTTCAAATATTTATCAAATAATAGGAAGGCCAAAAAAAAAAATTGGACAGAATGGTGGGAAAAGCAATATTTGAAGCGAAAATTACTACTTTTTTCCCCCAAAATTGAAGAAAAAGCCCTAGAAATGAAAGAAATTTACATTCAACCAAATTATCATTCAAGAGTGCTGGGGAGAGGAAAAAAAAGTTTCAGCATATGAAAACTAAAAGATGCTTAATGTTTATAGGCCTCTTACAAAATGAACTATAAGATTTTGATTTTAACACATACATTTGTTCACATTTTAACATCTCCAAAATTGTGAAGCTATTACTACAATCAACTGGCAAATTTTATGTTTAGTTCTGTTTTCCCTTTGAAAAATTGCCTAGGTTTTTATTTGCTTCGTTTTCCATATACTTATCCTAATGTATTCAAACTTTCCTTCAGCTGCATAAATCTCCTTTCAAGTACATTTATTCACATAGGGCATTCTAGCCATTTTATCTACTTAAGGAAGTCTCTCCTGTAGCCTTCTGACTTGCTCCCGTATGGACTGGGTGTCCTCTGAGCCTGCAGTGTAATCATCATCTTGGAATCTCCCTTCACCATCATTGTGGGGATTTCTTCACCTCTCTCTTGTGATAAACACCTGGTCTCCTGGTTCCCATTCATCCTCTCTCTTGGTTTATCTCCTTGTTTTAGTGGAACGAATTCTCCCACTGTGTCCCAAGAGCGTATTAGAGGTAACATTTTCTGAAACTTGCATGTCCGAAAATATTTTTGCTACTCACTTGATACCTTGGTAGGGTTAGAATCCCGAGCTGAAAATAATTCTTTCCTCAGTATTTTGAAGGTATTTCTCCATTGCCTTCCAGGTTTCCATAAGAAAGCAGAGAATTCAGATGCATTTTGATCCTAGAGCCTGTGTAGAAAACTATTCTTTTTCTCTGAAAGGTTTTAGGAACATCTCCTTGTCCACAAGGTTCTGAAATTTCTCTGGGGAGTACCAATTCTCATTCATTCTGCTAGAATTTAATGGATTCTTTCATATTTTATGATGGGACCTTCACTCCAGCTGCAGGTCATATTAGGGTGAAGGCCTCATCTCCTGTTGCCATCTCAGCGTGAATCCTACCCTCGGTGCAGAAGACCTAGTCTGTCCCAGCTTTGGATTCTGCTCACCATGCTATCTTTGGGCTCCTTTTTAGTATCTGGTACCTGAGAATTTTCCTTGCTTTCAAGCTGCCTTAGTGATTCTAGCCTGTCTCGCGGCTTTAAATACCATCTATACACTGACAACTTGTAAATTATGCGACACACCAGACCTTTCCAAATATGTATGGTTCACATGCTCCTTGCTATCTCCATTTGTATGTCCCATAGAAATCTCAAACTTAAAATTCCAAACTGGCAATCCTGATAGTCCCCTAAACCTGCTCCTCCCTTGGTCTTCTGCCTCTTAGTAAATGGCATTCTTCCAAGTGCTCAATCTCAAAACCTCAGGGTCATCCTTGATTCCTCTCTCTCACACCACATGCCATGCCATCTGCAAATCCTCTGCACTTTACCTTCAAAATAGATCCAGAACCCAATGAATTCTCACCACATCCATTGTTAATACCCTGTCCAAACTACCACCACATCTTGCCTAGATTATTGAAAGAGATTTCAATTCAGTGGTATTGGACCACCACTTTGGTTGTCCTCAATGAACTACAAGTCCTGTATTCATATCCTTGAGTGGTCCCCTCGCCTCAGATCTGGGCTCGCCTGTGACCTATTTTAACTAAGAGAATGTGACAGAACTGATGTTTGCTGGTGGTAAGCCTGAGCCTTATGATGGCTTACATGACAGCTTCTACCCACACATTTTGGGGAGCCATGTAAGAAATCTAGCTATCCTGCTGGTGGAACCACATGAGGAGGGAGAGGCTGTGAAACCACCGGGAGGTGAACTGAGGAATCCAACCAACAGCAACAACCAAGTCCCAGACACACAACCCCAGTGGAGCAGCTGCAGCCGACCCCTACCCGTTTGAGCCATCCTGGCTAAGGTGCGACACATGCGAATGTAGAAGCCTGTTGGACATAAAAGGCCCAGCAGAAATTGCATGGTACAGAGAAAAGCTAGCCCTGCTGTGCTTGGTCTGAATTACTGACCCACACAACCATGAGAAAAAAATTAAGTTTGTTGTTTAAGCCTCTAAGTTATAGGGTAGTTTATTATGTTACAATACATAACCTAAACTCTAGTATCCCTTCCTCCTTTGACCACACCCCCACTCTGCCGCAGCCTGTTCTCCACACAACAACTAAAAAATCCTTTCAAAATGTAAGAGTGGGGAGCTGGGCATGGTGACACGCCTGTAGTCCCAGCTACTCTGGAGGCTGAGACAGGAGGATCACTTGAGCCCAGGAGTTCGGTGAGCTGTGATCATGCCACTGTGTTCCAGCCTGAGCGGCAGAGCAAGATCTTATCTCTCAAAAAAAAAAAAAAAAAAAAGGTAAGAGAGATCCTATCACTCCTTTGCTCGGAGTCCTCCAATGTGTCTCATCTCACAGTAAAAGGTGAAATCTTTACAACAACCTGCAAGGCCTCAGGGGACAGCACACTAAGGCCAGCGGCAAAATCCCTGCACTGCCAGAGGAAAGAGGAGTTCAGAGGAAAGAGACATCCCCTTTATGACACTGGGTTCACCTCTTACTGGGCTCATTCTTCTTGCTCACCTAGCTCCAGGAAGACTGGCCTCCTTGTCATTCCTTGCAGTTTCTTGCAGTTACTCCAACCAGCCAGGCATGCTTCCACCGAGGTCTTCACCCTGCCATTTTCTCTGCCTGGAATGTTCTTCCCCCAGATATCTGCACAACTGATTCCTTCTCCTCCCTTGGGTTCTTACCCAAATGCACCTTCTCAGTGAGGCCTTCCTTGACCACCCTGTTAAAAATTTTAATCACTCTACACACGCTCCTCTCTCTTTATTTTTTATAGTACATATCACTAATATATATGTAACATTTTATTGTTGTTGCACTTATTTTCTGTATTCTCCCACCAGAATATAAACTCCACAAGGACAGAAGTCTTCGCTTTCTTCACTGGAGTATGATTCTCAGTGTCTAGAACTGTTCCTGGTTCGTTGTGGCTGCTATGTATTTCTTGAATGTCCTTATGAGACATGAAAGCCGTCACATCCCTCTGTTTTTTGCACGGCCTTTGTCATCAACTGTAAATACCATATTTAGGGGCTTTGTCCATGAACTCCATGAAAGTGGGGGCCACAGGAAGACAGTCAACAAACAGCAAGTAGCTGATGTAATATTCGTTCTATGAATACACGTTCCATACATTTTTTTAAAAAGAGCAAATGGAAAGTGAGGAGGTAGACACACAGTGAGTCGACAGCTTTTTCAAGAATTTTTACTGTGAATGGGAGGGGAGAAATTGAATGGTGGCTAGAAAAGGATGTAGGGTGAAGGGAGGGTTGAAGATGGGGATTCAGAGAATATTCCAGGTTGACACATACATTAACAGCAGAGGAAAGAGGAGGCGATTGAAGAAGCAGAGTTCTTGGAGAGGTGAGGGCAAGGGGGTGCGGAGAGGGAGGAGAGACTGGCCAGTGATGGGCAGAGGTCTGTGCTTCCATTGTAACAGGAGGGAAGAAGGAGCAGCCTGAGGCTGGGGTAGAGCCTTGTGGGTGGGCAGACAAGGGAGTTCCCATCTCCTGGCCTCTAGTTCCTCACTGAAGTGTGGGAGGTAAGGTTATCTGCTGCCACGGAGCGGTGGCAGCACAGGGAGGTTTGAGAAGAGAGGACAGACAGGGTACGGGAAAGACAAAGGGACTTTACTAGGGAAACGGGAAAGGACAGCCTGGCAGTTATTGAGGGCCCATTTAGGGTATGTAATCACAAATTTAAGTGAAAGCAGGAGGCCCAGTTTGGTGATTTTTCTTGAGCAAACCCAGCTCCTTGGCTACAGGTGCAGAGAAAACAGAGTCAAGCGCGATGAGGGTGCTTGTTGGAGCAAAGCAGTGGTTCTCAACATGTGGTCCCCGGACCAGCAGCATCAGAATCTCTGAAAATTGGTAAGAAATGCACATTCTTAGACACCACCCAGAACTCCTGAATCAGAAACTCTGGGAGTGGGGCCCAGCAGTGTGTGTCTCACCAAGCCCTCCAGGAGATTCTGATGCTCCGCCCAGTCAAGTCTGAGCAGCATTGCAATAAACGGAGAAAGGAACAAGACAGTTGAGGATACTTACATGGGACGATTGTAATGGCAGACTAGAGAATCTAAATTGAAAAAGAAGGGAAGTAAAGACATGAGGAGGCTGATCAGTACTGATAAAGTGCTGGGTCAATATCTCAGAACGTAATAAGGTCAAATGATTGTAGCACAGTATGTTCATTTATATTGCTGCCATAAGAAAATACCACAGATTGGCTTGGAGCAACACCCATTTATTACCTCATATTTCTGGAGGGCAAAAGTCCAGGTGCACCTTGGCCGGGCGTGGTGGTTCATGCCTGTAGTCCTAGCACTTTGGGAAGCCAAGGTGTGAGGATCACTTGAGGCTAAGAATTAGAAACCAGCCTGGGCAACATAGTAAGATCCCGTCTCTAAAAAAAAAAAAAAAAAAAAAAGAAGTCCAGGTACAATATGGCTCATCTGCACCTGCTGTTTAGAGTCTCACAAAGGCTAAAATTAATGTGTTGGCAGGACTGCATTCCTTTCTGGAATCAATCTGCTTCCAAGCTCATTCAGGTTGTTGGCAGAATTCAGTTCTCTGTGGCTGTAGGGCTGAAGTCCCCATATCCTCTCCAGCTGTCAGCCAGGAGCCTCTATCAGCTTCTTAAAACCACTTGCATTCCTTGTCATGTTGCCTCTTCCACCTTCCAACCAGCAAGGGCACTTGGAGTCCTTTTAACACCTCAAATCTCTCTGATTTCCCCCTTCGGCCACATCTCTTCTGCTTTACTCTTTTGTTGCATCTTTCTGACTCCAGCTGGAGAAAGTTCTTGACTTTTAAGGACTTGTGTGGTTAGATTGGGTTTAACTGGATAAACCAGGCTAATCTACCTATTTTAAGGTCTGTAACCTTAATTACCTCTGCAAAGTCCATTTTGCCATGTAAGGTTACATATTCACAGGTTCCTGGGATTAGGATGTGAACATTTTTGGGAGACCTTTATTCTGCTTCCAACAACATGAAGTGACTGGAACAAGTGAGCTAGAGAAGGTGGAGAATTTAGAGGTGGTGAAGATTCTTGTGGTAAGGTCCAGGGTGTATCCACAGGAATGGGGAGGAGTGGAGAGAATGTCATTGGCAGCTAGAATGTCAAAGAATTGAGAGGCCTGGATGTTGGAGTCATTGACGATTATACAGCTGGGGTGGACAGAGAGGCTGTAAATGAGGAGCTCACGTTGTCACCAGGAAGTTTTAGTCTCCCTGAGCAGCAGAATTACTTGGGAAGCTGGGGACACATGCATGCTCTGGAGCCCCCACCAGCAATCCTGAGTCATATTCTTTGGCGGTGTGACCCCTGCTTCTGACAATAATCAGATTAGGAGCTACCACTGCAGGCAAGGAGAAGCCGTTGAAGTCCTTGGTTGGGAGATTGGTGATCGGAACTGTGCTTTCAGATTATGGTCATTAAACTGGGATATCAAGGGGTATGCACGTATAGACAGTTTGAGGGGATTAGTTTAAGGGGATCTTTGACTTCCATAGGTACTTTTGCCCAAAATTGACCTAAGGATGCACCTTCAATCTACCATCAAGCCTGTCATCCTTTCTCACCAACTCTTTCAAAATCCCCCTTCTCTTTACAAAAGAAAGGAATCTGAGATTGTAAATTGACCCAGGATATTAAAAATTCATCTCTTTAAAAAGGACATCTAGAGTAGGCTTCCCGTCTTATACATATTTCTGTTACATTTGAATCACATTGGAAATGGAATAATTTGGCCCATGTTGAGATGTTAGATATGTCGTAGAATGGGACAGAGGAATTATGACGAGCTTTATTCCTTCTGCCATTTCCAGGCCGCTGTGAAAGAACGCATTGCTTCCAAGACAGAATCCTATGAGGCAAAACAAAGAGAAGTTCAGTAGGAAATACTGAGTGTGGCAGCACCTTATATCCTCCAGGAACAAACTCAGGGCAAGGCTCTCTGCCCCTTCTAGCTATTCAGTTTAGAACTAGAATTCAGGCAAGAGACAGGGAAACGCACATTTATTCAAATTGGAAAACGAAGCCTGATCGGCTGATTAATTTGATAATAAGGCTAGTTTCATCAATTTGGTTATATGGCAGACATTTTCCTAAGTTGAATGAGTCAATTCTATAGCTCCAAGGTTTTGACAAATTATGTTTAAAGCCCATAGTAGATACAGCACTTTGTTTTTTAAAAATTTATATTGGCAAGGTATATTAATATTTTTATGTTTCCAATTCTTTTCTGAGTATATTAGGTTAAATACGGTGTGTCTATATGAAAGAATAAAACATATAAGTGATATTAATTGTTAAGTCTTGGTAAGACCTTTCTTGGTATGCTTTTTCAGAAATTGACGAGTAAATGAGTCTAACTGGGTGACAAATCATTTTGAAAGTCAGGTGGTTTTCAATTCTTTTGATTTCAACAAAACTGAAAATTGAGTTGTCAGCTGACAAGTTATTAAAGTTAATTTTTTTTTTTTTTCGAGACAGGGTCTCTCTCTGTTGCCAAGGCTAGAGTGCAGTGGCAATATCATAGCTCACTGCAACCTCAAACTCCTGAGCTCAAGTGATCCTCCTGCCTCGGCCTCCTGAGTAGCTGGAGCTACAGGCACACACCACTACACCTGGCTAATTTTTCTATTTTTTGTAGAGATAGGGCCACTATGCTTAGCCTATAGCTAATTTTTGATAACAGATTGCTTTGTGATTTGGGGCATATAACTCAGAAGGGGTTCAAATAATTGAGAAAATCTGCAACAACAAAACTCCTTCCAATCTCATCTTCTTATTTATGTGAAAAAGGTAATATTTAACCACCAGTACGTGGACTAATAAAAACATGGTCCTGGCCAGAAGCAATGGCTCATCCCCATAATCGTAGCACTCTGGGAGGCCGAGGTAGGAGGATTGCTTCAGGTCAAGAGTTTGAGACCAGCCTGACCAAGAGCAAAACCCCATCTCTACTAAAAATAGAAAAATTAGCTGGGTGCGGTGGCGCGTGCCTGTAGTCCCAGCTGCTCTGCAGGCTGAGGCAGGAGGATCACTTGAGCCCAGGAGTTTGAGGTTACAGTGAGCTGTGATGACACCACTGAACTCTAGCCAGAGTGACAGAACTAGAGTCTATCTCCAAAAAAAAAAAACCCACACATTCCCATCCACCTCATTAACAAAGATATTTCTACTAAAATTTAATTTTTCATATTTAATAATTATTTCTTATAATTATTAACCCTTTCTGGGGCTCTGCTAATGCTGGTACTCATCCATCTCAGTCCTTTGGGGGACTTGCATGTTTGAAAAACCTGCTGATTAACCCATTGAATCTCTAATTGGTCTAATTGGTAGGTCTTCCTGGCTTCCCCCCTTCCCTTCCACAGGATGACATGTCCTGCCCAAGGACTTGACTGGCTCAGACAGTTCACAGGGGATGAGGATGGGAAGGGAAAGCTGAGCAGGGTGTCAGCTGCATAGCTGCCCTACGCTGTTGTTCGGGAAGGTTCCGTGCTCTGATCCTGCCTTTGTGCCCTTCTTGACCCAAGGCAGGCCCAGAGCTCCCGAGCAGCAAAAGGGCAGTATGCGCCGGAAGAGCAGCCGCTGATTCACTTCACTCTTCCCACCTCTGAGTTGTCTGGCTGCTCCTACAACGTGTGTGTAGCCCTGTGAGACTGAGACAAATGCCCTGCTCAAAGAATATACCACCTCTTTCATCCACTTGGACATCTCACCTTTTAACTCAGGAAGGCTCTGTCTGGACACAGCATCGATACTCCCAGTATCTTCTATGTTGTGGGTGCAGAGAAAGCATCTGATGTTTGAGTGAATGAATGAATGAACACACAAATGACTACACGGTTTTTCTAACTGCCAGTTTTTTAAGACTGTCACTATAGAACGTGCCGCTTTTTAAATATGCGTTTATTCCCTGCCTTGGTCCAGGCCCTTGTAACCTTTTTACCTGTACCCTTCACGCAGCCCAAAGAGTCTCAGCAAAATCTTAGGAAGGTAAGGGAGTGAGACAGGGAGATGGCTGAGAGAAGAGCACTCTAAGCAGAGGGGACTAAGGCAGGAGTATGTCTGGCATGTTGGGGGAACGACAAGGAGACCCGTGTTGCTGGAGCAAAGTGAGTGATGGCACGAGAATAAGAGATGGGGTCACAGGTGGAGGCTCTGGGTCAGATCCTGTAGGTCGTTACCAGGACTTTGTCTTTTAGTCTGAGTGAAACAGCCAGCTACCGGAGGGTTTCGAGCTGAAGAAGGACCTGATCCGACACATTTTAAAAGAATCCCTCTGGCTCCTGTGTTGAGAATAGACTGGTAGGGGATGGGGATGGACAGCTGAAGAAGCAGAAGTCGTTAGGAGGCAGCAACCCAGGCAAGAAGTAACTAACGGAGGCTCTGATGAGGATGGTAGCAGTGAAGTTGATGACAAGTGTTTGGATTAGATTCTGGATATATTTTGAAGGCAGAGCCAACAGGATTTCCTGACAGATTAAATGTGGGAGGTGAGAGGAAAAAGTAAAGTCTGACTCCCTGGTTTTTGTCTGAGAAATGAAAGAATGGTGCTCTCATCAACAGAGATGGGGGAGACTGTGGGTGGAATAGTTTACGGGAGTTAAGATCAGATGTTCAGTTTGGGGCATGTTGAGCTGGAATTGTCTTTTAGGGATCCAAATGGAGATGTCAAATAAACAGCCAGGTAAATGATTGGGGAGAGAAGTTGGGGCTGGGTCTCATGGGGTCTCATGCTTTAAATATATCCTCATTGATGTCTCCAAAATCAGCTCTGACTTCTCTCCTAAACTTGAAGTTCTTACATCCGACTGCCTACTTGATTTATTCACTTAGCTTTCTAATAGGCATTTCAAATTTAACATGTCCAGAACTCAATTCCTAATCCCCCGTCTTCCTCCACAAAACACCACCAAACAAACAAACAAACAAGAAAACTCAAGAAAATTCAACAGCAATTCCATTCTTCCTAAACCTTTGAGTCATGTTTTACTCCTTCCTTTCAAACTTCACATTCAAACCATCAACGAATCCAGTTGAATCCATCCGCAGGCTGTCCTTACCACTCACACCACTGCACCCTGCTCCAAAGCAGCGTTCATCCCTTGCCTGGATTACTGTAACAACCTCTGAACTCTGATAACAACCAAATGTGAAAGCCGGTAGGCCACATGGAATGTGGGCCCACCACTTATAACTCACCTCTCTACTCACATCCCCTTTCACTCCTCCTGGCTCACCCCACTCCTGTAACACTGGCCTCCTTCAATATGCCAATACACTCCTGCCTCAGGGCCTTTGCACTTACGTTTCCTGTGCCTAGAAAGCCCTGTCCCCAGATTTGCAAAAGTGTTGTGCCTTCACTTCTTTCATGTCTCTGCTCAAATGTCACCTTATCAAAAAGTTCTACTTATCAAACAAACCTACTTGAACTTTACTTTGCTTTAAAACGAAACCAACTATGGCCTTGGAGGTTTTTTTGGTGGGGGGAGGGACCTTCTGTATGGAAGGAGACTCAAATCCAGGCTCTAC